>JADRCH010000189.1:1740392-1796775 GCA_019843965.1 Rhynchomys soricoides | reverse complement strand
CATGTTATACATCAGTGGTTTTCAACCTTCCTAAGGCTGTAACCCTTTATACAGCTTCCTGTGTTATGTAACCCAAGTCCCCAACCATAAAATTATTTTAATTTTATTCCATAGCTATAATTTAGTTATGATTTTATAATAAAAACATCTATGTTTTCCAATGGGCTTAGGTGATCCCTGCCAAAAGGTTGTTTGACCCCCCAAAGGGGATCATGACCCACAGTTTGAGAACCATTATTTTAGACTGTCTAGATTGTGCATATTGATGTTTTTATTATTAGGACCCAGTTATCTTAATTTTTTTTATTTTACCTCCTCAATGTAATTTTCAATCTTTTAAAGATTTATTTGTTTTATGTACATGAGTACACGATAGCTGTCTTCAGACACACCATAAGGGGGCATTAGGTCCCATTACAGATGGTTGTGAGCCACCATGTGGTTGCTGGGAATTAAACCCAGGACTTCTGGAAGAGCAGTCAGTGTTTGTAACCACAGAGCCATCTCTCCAACCCGTAATTGTCCCGCGCTACGGTCTCGCCAGCAAGAACGACGCGGCACACATAGGATCCTTCTGCAGTAACAGCTTTAATGCATCTTGAGAGGGAGAGCATAAGCTTGCCACGAGTGGAGACTCAGAACAATAGAATACCCGCCCTTTATATGGGTCACAGCGCTTGCCTGGGACATGGAGCTTCCCCATTGGCTCCCGCACACCAGGCCAGATGCCGCCACGAGAGAGGCTGAGACTCTGAGGTGGAAAATTACCAGGTGCATGCGCACTAGCCTGTTTACAACTTGTCCTCGGCCGAATGTAGGCGCCATCTTGTAATGGCGGATGTGGGTGCTCAGGCGGCTCCCAACACGTAATCTTCAATTTTATTAATGATTTTTCCTGACTCTATGCATCTTTCTGTGTCTTTTGTCAAGTATGACATTTTCTGTATCTACTGTGTTCACTTCATTAATTTCATTAGTTCTTGGTTATTGTTCCATATGGGCAAATTCTTTCCTCATTTCCTTAAATATCTTAGATAGTTTTGTGTTTTCCATGTTTTAATATTTGCTTCAAATGATGTATGTAAGCTTGTGGTATATACAGGAGTCTGGTTATTTTTCTCACAAGACAGTTCCTGTCCCTATATAGGGGCCATTGACTCTACTCAGCAATGACCACCTTGGTCTATATCAGAAGAGAAGCAGAACAAGGGGGATTGAGTTTGAGAACAAAACCATGGCACTTCTGTTGACTTATGGTTCCTTTCTATTTCACCAAACAATCTTCCCAAGGGTTTTAACTTTAAATCTTTAGGCCAAAACAGTAGTGAAAGAGGTAACATCCATGAGCTATGTTTAGCCTCCCTAGGCTGCCCTGAAGATGTTTAGGTAGAAGTAGGGTACAGATATGAAGAACTCTGTCCAACCAACAGTTCCCCCCCAGTAGTCTGCGCCAACTGTCATCCTAACAGGACTGCCCTATCTCCTGTCTGTGAGCTAGCGGTGGAGAACTGCAATTAGCAGCTGGTTTCTGAATGAAAAGATAGGCAAGCTTGGTCCTAGAGCAATGCAAAGTGACAAGCAACAGCCAGCCTCATCATACATGGGAATCCTTCCTCAGGAACTTGGTAATCTTCCTCCCACATGGTTCACATTCCATATGTCGCTGGTTTGACGCCAACTGCAAAATCTTCCGGAGTTCCTTGGGGTTTCGGATGGTGTTGCTATTTCTATAGTCCACATTTCCCTCTGATTTTAATTTTCTATCGATTTGCTTTTGATATGAGGACCCAGTAGCCCAGAGTAGTTGCCTATCAAGGCAGGGAGCCTTGATTTCCTCTGTTGTGACCCAGGTCTGCTGTGTAGCATTGCCAGCACTACATAAAATAGAAGCATTGATGTTCTTCATGTCACTGTGTTATGTTAGAACAGTGGTTCTCAACCTTCCTAGCACTGCTGCCCTTTAACACAGCTCCTCATGGTGTGCTGACCCCCAACCATAAAATTATTTTTGCTGCTACTTCATAACTATAATTTTGCTAGTTATGAATTGCAATGTAAACATCTGATATGCGGGATATCTGATATGTGACCCTCAAAGTGTCTCGACCCACAGGTTAAGAACCATTGAGTAGATATGAATTTGTTCTAGCTCATTCAATTATGGGAGTATTTTATAATGCGATTTTTGACTCTCCAGAAAAGTTAATAAAGATTAAGGAGACAATCTGTCTCTGAACAAACTTGAGTACTTGTGGGAATCGAATGAGTAAAATTTTAGAATGACACCATATATTCTCAGAAATAAAGATCAGTTTAATGGAATGCTGTTGGACGTAATAAATTTGATGGATGGATGGGAATTTAAAAGCTCATTGGAAGGACTGTGTGGAATTCCTGAGATGTTAATAAGTGGAAAAAGCAGTGGTGCATGGGTAGTTATCTAGTCAGAAATACTTATAACAAATTACAGGTAAGAGTAAAGGGAAAATGCAAACAAATGCCGTATTTGCTGCTCTCACCCTGGACACTCAGAGTATTATCAGCTCCGTCCTGATGCTTCCCAGTACAATGGCCCTCTGAAAATAATATAACAGAATAGAAGCCATGCCAAGCGTAAGCTGTTGCACTGTGTAGGCGGCCTTTTGGGAAATCTCACAGATAATGACTCAGGTCTGAGTTGGTGCCTCTCCTAACAGCATAAAGTCAGCAAAATGAAGATAAGGACTCAGGAGCAAGTTTTCAATGATGGCTCAGGCAACTTAGGTTTTGATAAGAGTCTTACCAGCTAGGTCATCATCCATCTATCATATGTGGTATATGCCAATCTTAGATCCACAAGGTGTCATGATTCTGACTTTCTGAGTGTCCCCATTCATAAGGCTACCATATAGATCCTTTAGGATACATCCCGGGTTTACAGTTACTATGAATTCTTTCTTGCCCACTGTGGGAAACCCTGTTAGCTAGGACACTAAGTGCTGGGGTGTGGTTAGACTCTGGCTGGCTACCTGGGCCAATCAGGTTCCACAGAACCTTTTGTGACTTTGAAGTCCAGACGAATATGATGCCTACTTAAATCTATGTCTTTGTCTACATTTCCATGTATGCATCTGTTTTTACAGATGTGTATACACATATAGAGAGAACAGCCTATTGGTTCTCTCTTCTCCTTTTATATTAGTTAAGCCTTGGGGCATAGGATGGCCATCGTTTTCAGGCTACATAAATCAGTGAAAAGGGGACAGTAAGTCTGTGAGGAGACAAGACTAGAAGCAGGCCAATGAAGGGAAAGATGAGAGTGGGGACAGGGAAGGAGACACAAAGAGAAGGAGCACCGGAATATGAACGCACTGAGCAGTTTTCAGTTCCATTTCTGACTGTCTTGTCATTAACTCTCTTCTCAACACAAGCAATCACCAGTTAGTTTTTGTGTCTTAGGATCCAGAGCTGCTTTTAGTTTGGTGTGCCAAATCTTTCTCTCATATTCTGACAGGTTGGTTCTTCCCCTGGTACTCTACTCTCTACACTCTCCAGAGGTGAACATCTGGGGTCATGTGACTGGGAGAGTATGCTTGGCTACTGTCCCAGTAGTTGTAGGCTCTCTCGCTTGCAGGAGTTTTGTGGCGCTTAGGTTTCGGGGTAGCATGTCTTCTGACTTCAGAGTTCTCCTCCAACTGCCTGAGAGAAGGCAGCACAGAGGGCAAGCTGTCTTGTAGTAGGCTGCTTACGTCACCTTGGTGAGACATAGTACTGACGGCTGGGTTAACTGGACCTGGCAACAAAGTTGCTTATGGCTAGAAAAGGAAAGCAGCGCATTTCCTACAAACCCTTCCAAGGAAACAGCCGGACTGAGGAGAAAAAGGCCTGGTGGAGAAAAAAATCATGGATCCTAGAGAAGATGGTACCACAAATACTTGTGTGGACAGCATGCATCTTCTACCTCAACTGCTTGCATTTTTCAATTGTGGAGGGAGAGTCCATATTTACTAAGAAGCAACCATGAAGTGAGTATAGCCCCTAAGAATGTCTATCTATAATCCTCACTGAGGAGAGTGCCTGGGCTGCTTGACAGATAAATAATTTGCTTAGGCGGAGAAGGGTGAATTCTGAGGCCATCTTACTCTGGAGCTGAAGCTTCTGTCACAAATGGCCTGGGGACCGTCACCTAACTAGAGGCTGGTTTCTAGCCTCCCAGATCAGCTCTAGCCACACACCACCCTGCCCTTGTGTCATTTCTGTGATGTAGTGGCAGTGATCTTAGGCCCGTGGATCAGGGCCCAGCCAGGCCACCTAAGATCTCTTGCAAAATGGAGAATGGAACCAATAAACCTTGCTTGCAGCAGAAGCTGTGACAGCTGCAGTGACAGCTCACTGGGGCCACGTTTTAATAAAGGCTAAGTTCCCAGAAAGAACAGGTCCAAAGGAAATGACCCGCAGATGGATCACATAGCCATAATTTTGAATAAGCCTCTATCATTTTAGTTATACTGTGATATTCAAGGAGTCATCCAGATTGCACACTGTACAGAAAACCGAACTCTGAATTTCTCAGAAAGCCACAGGGGCTTGGAGCACAAATGCTTCTCATCTATCATGGATCCTTGGCCTCACATGTAAACTGCAGGGGGACAATCTCACCCTTTGAAAATGCCCATAGAAGATGGCATAAGAATTACAGAAGAGAGATGATTTGAAGCTGATGACTGAAGGCCCAGCTGTGTGGCTGAGTCACACAAATGTGTCCCACAGAATCCCAGGGAGACAGCTAGCTTACTGTGTCATGCCATGCCCATTTGGAATGGGGGAAAGAACATTCCATGGTTGTGCTAGATACACAGATAACAAAAAGACTGGGCTATGCACCCGTTCTGGGTACTCTGTACAAGAATGTGGTCTGCAGATGTTCACTGTTGATGGTAGACTATCACCAAACCAGGAAGCCCGTGAATTACAAATAACAATCTATGTTTTAGCTGAAGAACTAGTAGCCTACCACAATGTTCTCAGTGTGCCATTGGCTGTCCAGCTACTGACAAGGCATTTGAAAACTGTGACAATTTCTTAGTGAAGTTTAGTGACTTTAGCACCTGTACCAAATGTCTTCTCTCCTACTATTGGGGGTTATTGACTCTAAGTTCCCAAGGCCTATCCCAGGCTTGCTAGTATTTATAAAACCTGGGGTAAGTTTGCAAATAAAAAACAAAACAAACAAAAAAGCTATGCAAATTTATTAGATGAAATTAATTTAATCTTAATAAATATACTTTACAAACATACTGTAAAGGTAGTTTTCCATCTCTTTAAGAAACACCTGTGCTTCCCCCCACCCCCCGCACACTCATCACAGGCCTCTACTTCTCTACTATCCTTCTTCTTTTTCGTCGTTTCCCCCTTTGACCCCCCCCCCAATAAACCTCTCCTGGGGGGGGGGGGAGAAACACCTGACAGAATCATCTTAAAGAGAAGAGAGTTTATCTTGGCCTATAATTTCCATGGTTTTAGGGTTTGGTCAGTTGGGTCCATTATGTGGGTGCCTGTAGTAAAGCAGAACATTGTGTGTGTGTGTGTGTGTGTGTGTAGGGGTGAACAGTAGAACGAAGCTGATCATCTCAAAGTGGCAGGAAGCAAAGAGAAAAGAGGTAGAACTTTGGTTTCTATTGCTGTGATGAAATACCATAACCAAAGTAACTGGGGGGGGCGAGGGGGTTATGTAGCTTACAGCTTATACATCTACAATGTAGTCTATTGCTGAAGGAAATCAGGACAGGAACTCAAACTTCTCACTGTCTTATAGAACCCAGGACAACCAGCTCATGGGAGGCTCCACTCATTCCACCACATCAATCACTAATTAAGGAAATGCCTTACCAGTCCTAAGGAAGTCTCCAAATAATGAGAAACCTTCCACTGCTGGGATTGGGTTACAACCATTTGAGCTGTTGGCAAAAAGGGTCTCATGGAAAGCCAGAAACAACCCAGGCATTGAAAATAGGCTGCTGTCCACAACTGACGTCAAGGCCCCAATGCTTAAGACAACACCCATACAACTCATTAATATGGAGAGGTAGAGCTGGTGTGTACATAGAACCTTCACCCCCATGTTCTTTGGTATAGTGAAAGTACTCTGTGGGCTACCAAAAAACAAACGGACAACTCAGCCACAAAACCTTTGACCTAAATTTTGCCCTGACTGCAAACTATGCCAGGGCAATGGTGGCACAAAACTTGTGGGAGTAACCAACCAATGGCTGATTTGACTTAAGGCCCTTTCCATGAGATGGAACCCATCCCTGATACTGCTTGGGTGACCAAATCCAGAGACTAGACTAGATAGTCCAGAGACCTAGAGGAAAACCAAATATTAGGTATAAAATAAAGTAACAATAAAATGACCCCGAAGTATATTCTGCTATACTCATAGATTGGTGTCTAACTTAACCAACATTAGAGGGGTTTCCTCCTTCAGCAGATGGGAAACAAATACAGAGACCCATAGCCAAACATTATGGAGAGAGAGAGAGAGAGAGAGAGAGAGAGAGAGAGAGAGAGAGAGTTCTAAACAGTTCTCGCCCTCAGAGCCATGTGGAAGAGGAGGCAGAAGGAATGTGGGAGACAGAGGGGAGAGAGGAGAACAAGCCCTCTGAATCAACTGAGCAAGGCTCCTATGAACTCACAAAGACTGAAGCAGCAAGTGCAGGACTAACACAGGCCTGCACCAGATATAGAGGGCCCTCTGGATTGTAACTCTGAGCCAAGATAACCATCTACAAAGATCTTTGGAGACCAATCAATCATTTGAATTATTTGGAATCTTGAAGAAAATGTTTTACTTTAAGGATCATCTGAAGAAAAAAGAAAGCCTTACAGGCTTGCCTGCAGCCTGATCTTCTGGAGGTATTTCTCAACAGAGGTTCCCTTTGCTTCAATGACTCTAGTCTGTGTCCAATAAACAAAACACTAGCCAGCACAACTGGCCCCTTGTCACCTTGACACACAAACACACCACTGTTAAGCCACAATCTTTCCTTTCTTGTTCATCCATGATCACACAATTATAGGAGCTCACAATATAAAACTTTATAAAGTGAAAAAGTCCCACAGCCTTTAAAAGTTCAGTCTGTTTAAAATATCAAGGCTTGTTTAAAATCCAAAGATTTAAAATCTAATATATCTCAACTGTGGGATCCTATAACATAAAATAACAAGCTAAATATTTTCTTGCTTCATGAGGGAAGAAACAGCAGTCACAATCAAATCAAAGCAAAATCACTCCAACTGTGTAAGTGACTCGATGTCCAGTGTCTGGGATCTACTCACCATCTGTGGACTCCTTCAAAGGCCTTGGGTCATGTCTCTCTCTGGTTGCACCCTCTGTAACACACATAGCTTGTCTTTTAAGCTCAGGCCAGCTCCACTCAATGACTGCTGTGGTTCTTGGTGGTGCTCCCATGGTCCTGGCATCTCCAAGACACTGGGGTCTTCTGTTGCAGCTGGATTGCACTTTCACTAACAGCCTCTCCTGAACTCTCTTTATGGCTCCAAGCTTCAGCTTCTCCATGACCCCTTCAATCTTGGGCCTTCAACTGTTACTGAGGATTCACCTTCACCAATGGCCTCTCCTGATCTCTCACAGTGCGTGCCTTCAAAACCAGTCCCACTTAGGTTAAGTAATTCTTACACTGTCAGTTTCAGCTGCCAGAGGGAGGCAGAGCCTTGCCCACCACAGCATCTGTTATTACACCTCAATGTCAATGATGCTAGTCTGTTCTTAATATCTCCACTAATTTCTCAGTTCCAGGCAACCAGCATCTCTTGTCTCAGCAAGCCAAGTCTCCCTTTAGTTGTCCTGTCTCTAACTAGCCACAACCAATTCTTCCCACTGCAGCTGTCCAGGCACCTCAGATTCTTCATAAAGATGCTCACATAGAGTCTTGGCATTCCTCTGAAACATCATAAGCCAGGCCTCCATAACCCATAACATTGCTCTCAACATTCTTATCTTCCAAGATCCCATGGAACAGCTTACCAAGTGTCAAACACTCAATGGTTTCTCTGGCCCAAAATTCCAAGGTGCTTCCACAGTCCTCCCAAAACCAACATGATGAGGTCTGTCATAGCAATACCCCACCATCCTGGTACCAATTTCTGTCCCAGTTAGGGTTTCTATCACTATGATGAAATAGCATGACCAAAGTAACTTGGGAAATAAAGGGCTTATTTGTCTCTACGTCATAGTGCATCGATGAGGGAAGTCAGAACAGGAACTCAAACGGGAGGAACCTGGAGGCAACAGCAGATGCAGAGACTGTGTGTGTGTGGTCTGTGTGTGTGGTGGGGGTACTACTTACTGGTTTGCTCAACTACTTATTGCTTATAAAACCCAGGACCCACATCAGTCACTAATTAAGACAATGCCTTTACAAACTTGCCTGCAGCCTGATCTTATAGAGATATTTTTCTCAACTGAGGCTTCTTCCTTTCAGATGGCTCTAGCATAGATCATACAATTAGCCAGCATAGGTCCTAACCTCCCTTTTGAGGGCACCTAACCTATGACTTAACTTCCATCGAACAGGCCCTGTCTACTAAGGTTCTGTCATTTTCCAGGAGTGCCACAGTCTGGGGAGCAAGTCTTCAACAACAAGCTTCTAAAGTGGATTGCCAGGTTTTCTTTTGCACAATCATAGCCTCTTTAAAACTCAATGCTAGAACATAATGGCATCATTGAGAACCAGAACCAGGCCTCCTGCTTGTACCCATCATCCTTGTCTTCAAACAATGGCCACTTGTGACCATGAAGACATTTTATTTGCATATACGGCCACACCACACCTATTACATCCATCCATGATCTCTACCATAACCTCTTTCTGGCAGTTCCTTGGGCCCCAGGATGTACATGATCAGGAGACTTGATCCACTCTGGAGAGGATTTGAGAATGAAGCCAGCTCTGGCCCTGGAAGTAGCATAGGACCATTTGGACAGGGATTTCTCAGGACCCACAGTGACTAGGTATCTGGAGTGAGTCCAGAAGGGAAAATAGGTTTTATATCCTTTTGATCATGTGAAGTCCCCCTGTAAAGGGTGGAGTGGAAGATGAAGCCCAGTGACAGTCAGAACCTAGCACAGGAGACCTGTTTGCTGTTCCTGAAGGTGCTGCTATATTTTTCCAATGGCACAAAGGAGCTTAAGATTCACTAGCATGCTACAAGGTGAGTGGAAGGAACCTTTGTGAGCTTTATAGGCATCAGCCTTGGAGGACTGTGTGTCAGAGCACTCAGTCAGCTAATTTCCTCAACACGTGTGAGTCTGGACATCAGAACTACAGTCCTTATCAGCGTCTCCTCATAAGGAATCATTCCACTTAGGTTGCAGGATCTGTGACTTTAAGAGGTTAACGACCCTTTAGAGAGTATTTGATGAAATTACCTCATTGCTGGTGAGATGAGCTAGGTCTCATCTGAAGAAGAAATGGGGTTCAGATGAGTATAGTTTAAGAGCTACATGGGGCAGCAAAAACATATAGGCAGCAGCCTGGCATCCAAGCTGGTACCTTTTCAGGATGCTTCCCAGGAAGACGTAAAGAGCTTCCTCATGTTCAGGAAACAATTTCACCATTGCTCCAGTAGAGGACTATGCCATGGCAACCACAGGAGAAACTGAAACCCCATGATCTGAGTGAGTGTGCCCATGCGGCTGGACAATGGAGACAGCACAGAGGAGGCTGAGGTGGGGATACCCTCAACAGTGTGTGCTGAGGACTGGGGATCAGGCTCTGTGGCAGGAGCACTGGTCTACAGGTTTATTTTTGATTAGAGGTCAGTTGAGTAAGTAATGCTGCCTGAATTTTCTATTGTTTTCCAACCGCTCCTCTGTCCCTTCAGTATCCAGCTCCCTCCTTTCTGCTCCCTCCATCCTCTCAGTACCTAAAGATCCAGAGCAAGCTCCATTGTGTGGTCTGCCTGAACCATCTTCCCACTGCTTCTTCAGCATTGTGTCTTCCTCAGAAATCCAGGGGCCATTTACAGCAACCATTTCCCTCTTATCAGCAGCAGCTACCACTCTACTCTGGACTCAACTCTTGCCAATCCCCTGAGTGGGGGATTTTCCAAAGAGCATCCGAAGAACACTGGCCAAACAAAGTGCTTTTACAATTTTATTGTCTGCTGGTATCTTAAGAAGTGTTCTGCCTACACTATCATTGTATTCAAGTGGTAAGATGAACATAACATCAATTTAGCACTTTAAGTACACAGTTCAGTAGGTACGCATTCATAACACTGTGCACCGTACATTATCCACCCACAGAACATCTTTATCTTCTGAAATACAAATCCTGCACATATTGAGTAGTAGCTCTCCATGAAGACTATGCTAGGTGCCTCCCATAAAACACATCCTTTTGTGTCGGAATTATTTCTCTTAGCATTACATCTTTGAGGTGTGACCATGGTTTAATGTTGTTAGGTGTTTTAATTGATTTCTCCTTTTGTATTGTTTTGGATAAAGCTACAATGATCATTAGTACAAATACAGCCATGCACCAATAATGACAGTGATATGCTCTGAGAACTGCAGCTAGGTGAATTCTCCCTTGTGCCAGCATTTAACAGAATACACTTACACAGACCTGGATGGTAAAGGTCAGTCACTCCACATGGCCTCGGATGCAGTCGGGAGATACCTATGTTTAATGAGACCTCTGCTAGAGCAACAACAGATTTATAGTTAAAAATTTAAAGTAAGCATAAAGCATCCACTCTAAAATAATAGGAATATAGCAAATACATAAAGAAATCAGTCATTATCAAGTATAATTTATATTAGCATAATGATATGTGCTATGCTTTTATTTGATGGGTTTACTTACATTAGCATCACCACAAACATGTGGGTTACTCTTGCACTAATGGCCTCAGCTGGCCACAGCACACTAGGCAATAGGAGGCTGAGTTTCATTTGAACCTCATGGGATGTCTGTCCTTTGGGCAGGAGGCCCACTGTTGATCAGACAGACCATCCTATGCTGTGCATGGCTGCATCTGAGTCTCTGCTTTCAATCTTTTTGAATGACAAGTTGGACTTTTTAAAGGAAGCACTAGAGTGTCTATAGTACTAGCAAGCTGCTTTCTAGGTGGGTGGGTGGGTGAGTTGCTTTCTTGGTTTATAAAATGTACTGTTTGGATTCTCCCTTGGAGAGTCCCAGTGCACATTTAATGTGGTGAAGGCTTTAAGTGGTCCTGAAGACAGGTCAAAGTGACCTTGACCTATCTTTTCCAAAGTAATTCCATAGTGACCATGCTGTGTTAAGTAACTTGGAACCTGTCACCTGTTGCTGATAGGGGAGCCAGTGTCCTAAAACCAGTAGGTCTGTGTGGAAAGGGCTGTAGCTCTGGGCCAGCAGCCATGGACGAATCATCTGAACAGAGAAGGAGCTATCTCCATCCCTTTGGTTAGCATGCTGAGCAACTCCCTTGCCAACTGAAGGGCTATTCATCCTTCAGGATTAGTTCCCACACCCCTACTTCTCATAGGCAATTCTGACTCTACCTCTTCTTTCTCTAGGCAGGAACTAGGGACTCTCATCTGTGAGCTTCCCATAGTTTCTTTAAATTCTCAGCATCCACTGTATCAAAGGCAGTCAACCATATCCTGCATAAGCAGCTACCTGGAGACCTTTGTTTACTTGTGGGTGGCCTCTTCCTGCTAGAATTTTCCCTCAGCTCTGCCCTGTTTTTGGTACTTCTCAAACATGCATTTTACCTATTACTTGAGAGATTATATTGATATTTAGTGAATTTGCTTGTGTGTGAGAGGGTCACACTGTACCTGTGGAGGTGTGGTGGCAACTCTGGAGTCCCCTCTTCTTTCTACCATGTATATCCAGGGCATCAACTGAAGCCATCAGTCATGCTGGTCCCATAAAATGTGCATTTAAAAATAATCCTGGGTGAACTTTCTATGGCTGAGTCTTATAATCTTTAGTTCTTTGAAGATGAGTCACCTCATTTTATTTTATATACAGTTGATATACAATAAATGTCGCATGTAAGAATGAATGAACACATGAGCGACTGAGAGGAAATAACCTGTTTCCTACTGCATCAAATGAGCTGGCTGGCAGTTCTTTTAGGCTTTCTCTGGTTACAAGTCTCATTCAACAATAAAAGCTGAGCTACTTTGCCCCAAAATACCAAATATTTTGCTCTCAATGCCATATGATCCACAAACTCAAGCACATGAAACTATCTGAAACTAGCAGGAAGACCTGCTAATGAGGACTTAGTATTAACTAAGCAAATGACTCTGAATTCAAGAAAATCCACAGTTTATTAAGTACCAATTTTGCCATAGGCTAGAGATACAAGGAGAAATGTCCACATTGACCTGTGTAAATTTACTGCAAAATGGCAGTATGTTCTGGAATTAGGGAGCTAGGCATTATGGGAAAACAGAGGGCTTTGGGGGCAGAAGTGGGGGAAGGGAGGTGGTAAGGAATTCCTATGCTCAGTCTACCTGGAGCGCCCCAAAGGTCAGTAATTCCCTGACTCTACTACCATGGCTTCCTATTGATGGAAGGATGGGTCTTTCTTATTCAGAGCATGCGTTCTACCACTGGGCTGCATCTCCCTCCCTCACGGGTACCGATTGCTCTTTGTCCTGCGGGTTTTGAGGCAGTTCCAGTTTCTCATAAGCACTGTAGCCTGAGAAAAATGAAGGCATCCATTACTTCTAACCTCTCAGCATTTCAAAGGAGAAAGGTTGACTATGGATGCCAAGATCCAGCAAATATTTGGTTAGCTTGGAAAGAATGGGCACTCATTTTCCCGTTCTGAGAGATTTCTGTATGCCCGGTTTCTTTTATTAAAAATGTTAAATCCAGAGATGAAGTCGAAAGGCACCCGGGCTCTCAGCATTCATCTGTATCCCAGGGGAGCAGAACCCATGATCTAAACAAAGAAAAGCTCAATCAACAGAACTCATGGATTCCCTCTAGGGACAGGACCCTAGGCACCAGAGGAGTGAGCTGCAGCTTTCTTTGGATATTTATGGGATGGACTGGAGATCCTCTCTCAATTGAGGAGGGTCAGGACACTGTGGCCCACAGGCCAAATCCTGCTGCTACCACTGCTGCTGCTTCTCCCTCGCTCCCTCTCTTTTTGTACAATGTGTGAATTAAGAGAATGGAGTGGGAGGTCCCAGATGGAGGAGTTGGAGAAAGGACTGAAAGAGCTGAGGGAGTTTGCATCCCAGGGAGGCAGCAACAGTAGCAATTGGCCTGACCCTCCTGATACTCCTGAAGACTGATCCACCAACCAAAGAATGCACATGGAGAGACCCATGGTGCTGGCCACATATACTGCAGAGGAGGGTCTTGTTAGACATCAGGGGGAGGAGAGGCCCTTGGGCCTGAGGGTGTTAGATGCCCCAGTATAGGGGAATTCCAAGGAGGGAAGACAAAAGTGAGTGGGTGGGTGGGTGGGGGAATACCCCCATAGAGGCAGGGGAGGGGGGAGGGAATAGGGAGGTTCCAAAGGGGAGATCTGGAAAGGGGGAAACACTTGAAATGTAAATAAAGTAAAAAAAAAAAAAAAATTAAAAAAAAGATGAAATCAGCTGGAAAAAAAAGTACATTTTAAAAAACCTTGATAGTGGTTGAATTTTTTTTTTTTAAATGATGCTCTCTAAAAATGGTGGGGGAAGTTTCAGATTTGCATCTAGCAATGAAGTTTCATGGGAATGCAACCACACTTGTGCTTCTGTGCCTTCTCTACTGCTGCTCTGAACCATAGTGGTAGTGTAGGCAAAACATCAGGTAGCCCCCCACATAAAATATACACCAGCCGGTTCTTGGCAGATGCAGTTTCCAGCACCCAGGAGTAGGGGATGAAAGGCTTGGTGTTTGCTGTGATCTGAAGGAAAAACTGTAAAATGTATACGCACAGTAAAATAAGTACAAAGCAGACTCGCACCTGGGCAGAGCTCCGAGCAGCTCTGTGTCCCCACAACCCTCCAGAGTCAGGACTTCGTGGTAATATGTTCCTTGCTGTTCTTTGTAGCATGTACTACCACCATGTAATCGAATTAAGTTTTGTTTGCTTTAAAGTAGCTATTATAATAAGCTGTCCTGGGTGGTCATTTTTGTGTTTTTACCGATCAAGTTTGGGAGGCTTCTGTGTGTGACTTTGGTCCTTTCCCACCCATGTAGAGCGTCATGCATTACGTCATCCAGGCAAGGCCCATTGGTTCATTTCACTATTGGAGTAATTTGGGCATCTCTAGCTTGGGACAACTGTGAATAATCCTGTTATGGACATTTTGCATCTGACATATCCTTAACTTCAGACTCTTGGCAGAGGAATGGCATTGCTGGGAGATGGGATCTACGTACTACCAACTCTCCCTCCTACTGCCAAACTGTTCTCTTGGGGGTTGGAACAAGTCCCATCCACAGCAGCTGTTGTTTAGGGAAGCTGAGTTCCTTTATCCTGTCACATGCTTGCTCTCTGACCTCAAGGAACCCAACAAGGTACCCACCCACTGTCTAGCCTTCCTTAAAATCATCTTAAGTCATAAAAAGGTATCAAGTGAGTCAGCTTTGTACAAATGCTTTCCGGAAAGAACATTTCCTTTTGGTTTTAAGACAGGGTCTAACTACGTAGCCCAGGATGGCCCCAAACTCACAACAGTGACTTTGCCTCCTGAGTGTTTGGACTGGAAGCAGGTGTCAGCCCCCTCTGCTATGGTGACTCTTATTAAGCCCAGTGTTTGGCTAATAGGCTGGTCAGTGTCTAACTATGCTGACTACCAGCCATCCCTGATGCAATGGGTACTGATCAGTGGTTCTCAACCTCCCTAACACTGTGACCCTTTAATACAGTTCTTCATGTTTTAGTGACCCACCAACCAATAAAAGTATTTCATTGCTACTTCCTAACTGTAAATTTGCTGTTATGAATCATAAATTTGCAGGGTGTCGCCCCAGAAGCTGAGAACTACTGGTATAGGAGACACGGAAGCAAGGTTCTGGATAGCCTCCTAAGAACAGGGCACCAGGACAGCAACCATTGTTACCACAGGCACCAGGGATTCTGATCCTGATCCTTGGTGCCGCTTCTTTCTCCAAAGGATTTTATGAAAATGGAACTGAAAACCTACCGCTCCCACCAGCAGCAGCTGAAAGCCCTGCACCTGGGGTAGCAAACAGCAGAGGCATTGCTGAAGCATGATGTAGTACTCCCCTGAAAAAGCACAACCACCCCCCAAAGCCCTCGCACACATTTATCCAGTTTGTGAAGTGGATTAATAGAATAACCAATAAAACATGTATAAAAGCTTTAATTAAATGTGATGAAATAAAACTTCATGTTTTATTTATGGACACTCCCAACATGTAAAGGATTCAGGGAGACATTCATTTTTACTGCCATTTCACCCTCATATCTATAATTAAATCCAGGCTTCAGTTCTGGCCCAAAGCAATGCGGCATTTTAAAGCTGGCCTTGGACACCCCCCCATCTGCTTTTAATTACAATCACCACCCCCAATACAGAGGAGACTGGTGACAGAACAGAACAATAAAACAAACAAACAAACAAACAACGCTGGTTACCACTGTGTTTTAAACCGACGCTAAAGGAGTGCTTCAGGGGGCGGGGCAGCCTCCATTTCCAGTTTTATTCTGTGCCAAGTACACAATCCCTTCATTTTACTTTTGACATTAAAAAAAAAAAAAAAAAAGGACTTCATGAAACGAGACAAAATAACTTATGATTATATGAAACATAACTGTGACAAATCGTAAAACTATACATATTAATAGAAAAAAGTGTACCTAATTCCTTAAAAGATTTATGACAATAAGCACCACATGTGCCTCTACCATCAAACCGGCCCCATATCCAGTATGATATACACGGCTCATTTCTCTACATGAGTGTATAGAACAATGTACAAGGGCCTATGTGATTTATGGAAAACAGATTTCCACTCCCCTCCCCCCCCAAAGTGCTTTATGTCAGCAACATTACAGAGGACGATTCTCTGTCGGTACAAAACAAATCTCTTCATTTTAACATGCGCCATTTTCTCCAGTGAGTTTGGTTTTCTCCATCTCTGTTACTTTATCCATGGCAATAACAACATGATCTAAACAGTCAAATCAAATCCAACACCAAATAATAAAACTGAACATTGTCAATACTTCCAGGCAACAAGGGGATGGGAAGGGTATGAGTCCTGCGACGGGGAGACAGGTTAGCCCTGTTCTAAGCTTGCATCAGTGAGCTAGTGCATCTGGCAGATGGTCATGTGAGGACACTGAACATAACCAACACTCCGTAGACTTTCTGCTGAGGTCTACCAAATACCTTCTTTTCCACGTAAGAATCACCTGGGCCACGTGGTGGAGACCCGTGTAAGGGACCATACTACACAGGGTCAAGGACTAGTTAAACAGTATTTAAGCGCTGATCAGAGGGTAAATTACAAGTGACACTTTGAAGCAGTCCCTTTAAGGAGTTATAACAATGGATGAAGGCATGTCTCTAGACATACTGACCTTTTTTTTATGTGTTGTGTGTGTTTTCAAGAGCACTCGTTTTTATCGTTGTGTTTATGTTTTTAAGGTGGCGTGACAATTTCCATTTGGATGTTTATGAAAATGGCTACCCATCAGGACGAAAAGGGTCTGGAATGGAAGGGAGCAATTATGTTTTCAAGCTTTGTTTTCACTGTTTCAAAATACAGATGGAACTCTGAAGGTCAAAGCAAGCAGAGAACACATTTCAAGCTGAGGAGAAATTCTGGAACCTAAGGACAGACAGATTGTACAATCTGAAGGACCCAGTATGTGTCATGACTATAGACCCTGTTCCCATCAGTGGCTGTCAGGAATATACTAGAGGGCCTTTGAAGGGCTACACAGGGCCTAGCTCCACTCATGCTTTCTGATAGCAAGAACATCCCTCTGGGGCAGGATATGGGGCTGGCCTAGAGGTCTGACCTAGTAAGAAGGCCCTGACGACACCAGGTTCTCCATGGATCCCTCCTACTTAGGTGACCCGGGGAAAGGTAGTGTCACATGGAAACCATCATGAGCCCAGAGCCTGGCTCCCAGGGCTCACGCCCCCACCACAGGGAGAGATGTTGTTCATGGCCTGTGGTTCCCACTCCTTGCTATGACTTCTCCTCCCTGTACACAGCCATAAAGCAAAGTAGAAAAGTCTGGCTATAAGACCATGGTGCCTCTCACCTGTTCCTTCCTCATCACCCAAATGAAATGTGCTTGGAGCACCTTGTAAAAGCTTTAGGGTTTAAGACAGACGCTTGAGAGTGGGGTCTCTTTTCTTTCTAGAGGGTGACAGAGGTCTAACTGAGGGTTGCTATAACATAAGCCAGTGTTGAAGTATGTATGCCCATGCTTTGACCAGGTATGACAACACAGGCACTCTGGAAGGGTGATAGTTTCCAGGAGCCTAAGAGCTCACGTGTGGGGGAAGCCTGATAAGGCTCCTTCCTTAAAGCTCAGAATAACAGAGATTTTGAAGTCTTGTGACTTAGTAGCGTGTACAATAGTTTCCCTAAGAATATGGCCTCTTGAGAAACACCAGACCAACCAAGGTGCTGGAAAACAAGAAAAGGAAAGAGAACCCACACTTGGTCTTCATCTGCCCCATTCAGTATTCAGTGCCATCTTGGAACGAAGCATGACACAAGGTGGAACTCTGATTTGGGGCCAGGCTCACAGACCTGTCTAGGAGGACACGAGCAGTCTCAGGACCCACTTCTGACACTGAGCTGTTTAACTGTCTCATTGAGAGTGATACCGAGCCCAGCTTCATGAAGAATTTTGCTTTAGTTCTATTTAAAACTTTTTTTTAAAAAAAAAAAAAAGAAAAAGAATTCTAAAATGTGAGTGAAGCAGAATGTTGGAACTGACCAGGTTATCTGGAGTCTGGCCAATTTGTGTATTGTTTACCTTAGGACACAGGGCCCTTTAAAGTGTTTTTCTAAAGATCTCACTAGAAAATGATGTCTTATTTAGGTTTATCACAGTTTTATGCTCTGTGAAAAATTCCAGGCCTTCAAAGCAGAGTTCCAAAACACTGCTTTCTTTGAACCTTCCCAAGAGTTGGTAACATTTGGTGGCTCATCAGAATGTCTGACCACAGTCAGAGATTATGTATAATTAGGGAGCAGAGCAGTATAGAAGACAGGCAGATGGCTGGATCACTCCTTAAGGGACTGGACAAGAGGTGCCCCGAGTTTGGCCTTCTGAACAAACCCACACATTTGACTCAATGTGTCCCCTGTTGTCCCAGGCAGAGCTATGGAGCAAAGACCAAGCATGAGCCCATTCAAATACGAAGGCTTCCAAGGTGGAACCACTGAGCAATCATACATGAGAGGTATTTTTTCTTGAGACAGGGTTTTGCTATCTAGCCCTGGCTGGACTGGAACTCACTGTGTAGACCAGGCTAGCTTCAAACTCAAGAGTACCTTCCAAATGCTGGGATTATGGGTATATACCTCTATACCCAGCATACGAGGATTCTTGCAATAATCCTGGAGGCAGGCATGTGTGTGCGTGCGTGCGTGCCTGTGTGCGTGCATTTTAACTATTCTGTTTCCCTCAGATAACTTTTACTAATCTGCAAAACTAGGCCAGCAAAAGCTACAGCTGTGGTAAAATACATATACCCAGGGGTGATTAAAATGGTAATGACTTCTATCAAAAGAATAAACCTTTAAATATTTTTCCTTTAAAAGTAGATGTAAATAACAAGTCTTTAAAGTTCAAAAACAAAGAAGGTTACGGAATATAAAACCTTATTTTGCCACTGGAGAAGCAACTAGTTAGCATGGGCTATGTAAGACAGATGGTAAAACCAGAGTTTGAGAGAGAGTCCAAGACACACTGTGCTTTGGACATGGATTTCCCCCACTGTTCATGGCTGTGCATCACTCAGTCACAAGAGAAAACATGGGCAAGGCAGCACAGTTTGCCTCTGGTACCTAGGCTGTCTTCTCCTCTGTGGTCTTTAGCAAGGGTAATCCCTTCATGTCCATATTCATTGGTGTCTCTTGAGACTTGACAGCCCGCCTGGAAGTAATGGGTATCCTTAATGTGAGACTCTAAATTCCCTTTGAAAAGAAATTGCTGCCAGTCACCTGGCCCAGCAACCTGGGGGAAGATGGAAGAAGTGCAAGCATTTCTGACAAGCCGGGTCTGGTCATCCAGTCCTGCCTTCCACAGTCCTAGCGACCCTACGGCTCCTCGGCTTTGGTTGACGTTCTTCACACGGCTTGTGAAAGTATGAAAAGAAGAGGTGACTCTGAGTTACTCAAAGGTCCCAAATGTGCAGGAGAAGCCCGGGAGCGATCAGCCTTCAGTATACACAGAGGAGAGCTGGCTAGGACAGCGGTCCACAGAGCTGAGCTGTAAGAACGTGGGATCTTCAGGGCCACTGCGAAGAGACTCCCCAAAGAGGCTTGAGGATGCTGAAGGCAAATCGTACACTGGAAGACAAAGAAGGCAGGCAGTCAGTTCCGGCACTCTGCAGCCTCAGTGGCTAGCCAGGGCATCCATGCCACCTACAAGACACTGGTGGGAGCTAAGGAGGAACTGTGGCTTAGGCCTTAAGGAACAGAATGGGAGAAGAGGCTAGCTTGCATGGAGTGGGCTAAAGTGTGCCTTAACATAAAATATACCCTTTGCAGGAGTAAAAGTGTTTTCGGGAGGAAAAAGGGTAACCTGAGACAGGGGACAACAGTCTTGGGAGAGAATGGGATTCACAGAGAGTAAAGGAAGAAAAGAATATTCCTGAAAAAGGAAACAGAGCGAAGGCAAAGAAGGAGGGACACGTGGGATCAGAGAGTGAGTTCACACCAGGGTGAGGGTGAATGTAGGGACGAGGTATACAGGCTGCATGGAGAACCTGACTAGGAAAAGTCATGTGAGCCTCGACGCTGTGCCCCGGGAAGAAAGCTTGTGGGTTGATGAGACTGTACACCATTCAGAGACTGTAGTGAGAAAGTGGCCCAAGTCATCACTTGGGTTAGCAAGCAAGCCAAAAGTGTAGATGGCAAAGATGAGAAGCTCACAGGGAAGGCTTACTGGAGGGGACTGCTGAAGCCTAGGGAAGAAATACTGCCCCTGTGCAGGCTGGGAAGAAAGGGGAGAGTCAGGGAGCGAGGTAAAGGTGGGAAGCATCTCACCTTTAAGATAGGCTTAAGGTAGACTGTCAAGGAGACCTACCTGTGATGCCTGAGTGTGTTGAGAAGGCTCTGTGGAAAACATCAAAACCAGCTTGACCCATGGATGTGGGGACCAGGCAGTCCTCAAAGGAAGGTACCATACTGCAGGAATTGCTGGGTGGCACAGCTCTTTGGGAATCAGGATAATGCGGGGGGCAGAATGTCTGCAGCTGGCCATAAAATCCTGAAAATATAAACACGCTAATGAGCTACTTCAGGGCAGAAACCATCCCTACCCAGGGAGAATGCCACTGAGTTGGACAATTTGTCAAATGCCCTTGTATCTTAGAGTACATGAGAAGTCTCCTAGCTAAGGTGTGTTTGGATGAGCTGCATTCAAGGCTTGCTGGCTTGTGACCATTTTCGGAAGAAATGCTCTCATCTTAGCCCCTCCCACTGGGCTGTCCACGCGCCTTAGCTTCCTTTATCTGGCATTTCAGTGCGTCCTCATATTTGACAAATCCCCACAGAACGCCCTCAGTCATTCCCACCATAAACACAGACAAAGCCCAGCACAGACCCATCTACCCATCTTTCCAGCACTCTAATCTCCTCGTGATTTTAGACAGGTTCAGAGTCTGCCACGGCTGGATGTACCGAACTGTTCCACTCTGACTGTTGCTGCACCTTGCAGAGAAGGGGAAACAGGAATGGAATACATACTATGGTAAAGAAATGAGGAGAGACATCTCAATGCTGGAAAACCCCACCGCCCTTGTGATAATCGTGTTTCATCTCTCCCTTCAGTCTGCTCTTAGTCAATGGTGTTTTTCTTGCATTCCCACGTGGTCCTTTTCTATGATTCTGTACATCCTCCCTGATTCCTTCCCTTTTCCCTTTCTCTCTTTGCTTCATGATAGTGTGTATCAATGGATTATTTCCTGAGTGTGTGATACGCTTTAAAAAATGTAATAATGCAATCTTCATTCCACACTCCACTGACGGGTAGCTGAGGCTCTGCTGCTTTCCGAAGCTGCTTAGCATTGTGTGTTTTCTCAGCTGTAAAGTGTGAATGTCATTGTCTGCACAGGGCTATTGTGCACACTGACTGAATCACTGGATCAGGAAGCTCATCTGTGATATTTTAAAGAGCTACAGAAATGCTAGTCATTATTGATATTGTGATTCTGTTTTTAATGAGGAAAACGAGGAGACTGACGAAATGCCTTATGGTTCCTTCTAGGGTCACTAGCTGATAGAGAACATGGAACCAGTTCACACGACTTTGGAAGCCTGGTCTCATGTCTTCCACCATTAGAGGCAACTTTTCTTAAGACTGGAAAGCTTCGGGTGAGACCCTCTCAGTAGGGGAAAGGTGGTACTCTCTGGTTCTTAGCTCACTTCAAACTGTGGGAATTGGGGACATGGGCTCTGGTGCCTTCTCTTTGTTCATCTGGAACCTTAAGCTACCTAGCAAATGCTTGGCTTACCTTGGCCAACTCAACAGCTGCTGCAAATATTACTAAAAATGTGCTCAACTTCTGCCCATTAAGACCCAGACCCCATCTTCTAGGAGCTTATGATATAAGACAGAGACAAAATGCAGATTTACGCTCAGGGCACACTCACACTGAAGTACGGCCCTTTATAAATGTACATTTTATATAGAATCCAAAGAAAATATTCATGTGAGGTTTGGGGAAAGGTAACTCATCATCACAGCTTAGGTTAAGACTATGTCTGTGGAAATTCCACATCTAAGCAGAGAAGAACATAGGCAGTGACTTCTATTTTTGACTCCCAGTGGCTTTTGCATGGTTTTAAACACAATAGGCAGAGACCCAAACAGATCATTTTCAAACAACTGACTGAAGTGAAGGAAGTCAACCTTTAAGCTAACCAAGAAACAGACATTAAAATAACAGTAACATTTCATTTTCTATGTATTCTACTGGCAAAGATGTCTCCTTGGGACTGCAGTGTGACTGGAGGAGAAGGTACTCTGCTTAATTTTGTAGACATTGAGGAAAGTAGATTCCATTTTCCAGATCCTCAAGCAAGTGCCTGACCTTCTCCAACTAGAAGTAAGTACACCCATGGGTTTAATATCTTGGACTGAGAATTAATCCTGAAAGACTTTGCTGCAATACATGTTTTGCCAAGACAGTCATTACGACATGAACGATGACAACACCAGAGGCAAAATGGCCAAGCATCAGAGAATGGCAGAGCACAGAACACTGCACTACCCTGGTAGCAGAACTGAACAACCCTTGAAACAGTGCTCACCAGGCCTTCAAACAACACTGCCAGTGTCGTCTCTTTTTGAAAAAGGCAAGAAACAAAAGTGAATATGCTTGTGAAAGTCTAAGCATAGGATAGAGACAGCAAAATACTTTATCTTTGGTTGTCTTTTTTATTCTATTTCTTCCCATATGTAAACAGTGGTGAAAAGCAAGTGCTCTGGAGTCTGACTGCCTGGGTTCAAATCCTCACAAAAATAGATACCAACTGCATAGTCTTGGTCTATCTGTTTTAACTTGTAAAATAGTGTTAATGATAGTGAAGATATCACACTGAGTTATTATAAAAGTTACAGAAGTTAAGATTTATATAGCATATAATTCTGATCTCTATATTTTAATAATAATTGTATATGTATCTGCAAAATAGATAAAATTATAAGTGAAATCACTTTGTCATAAAATATAGTTCTCAAACATAAGATAAATTAGGTTATAGAGAGTTAAATTTTCAAAAAGGGCAAGGTGTCCTTCAACAAACAAATGTAAGAATGGATGTAACCATAGGTAGTAAATGCTAGTATAGAATTAAGACTGAATTATTGTAATTTTAAAAGCATATCACAAACTGAAGAAAATGGAACATTATGGACTTGTTGCTTCCCAGACACTGCATGAACTAACATGTACCATGACTTCTTTGTTCCCCTTAGTGGGACTCTGAACAACAAGTCTAAGAGGTTTGAAAGAACCAGAAATTGGATCTGCTGGTTTAGGTCATCCCTTGACAGACCTTGACTCTGGATCCCTCTAGTCAGGCTCATGAAAAGTACCATGGGTACATCAAGAAAATATAATTACCATGGTCTATTGGATTGTAATGACTCCTTACTGAACACAACAGACATTTGCTATCTATAGCTCCATGCTAGCTCTGTTCAAATTTATCACCCATAAATCCCCTTGTATCACTCCTTAGTGTAACATTACCCTTCCAGGAAGAGAAGGCATTTTTCACTGACCTCCCTCAGTTCTCTAAACAGGAACATCAATCACTCAGGTGCAATGACAGAGACACTCACTGGCCTTTTACGAAAACTAATTCATTCTTTTTCTTATCTTCCTTCCTGTTTCTGAGAGGGAGCAGAAATGTCATATGCTTCAATCTGTATTCTAGCATTGTGATGTGTGTAAGTTTAAAAGGCTTGTGATACAGCAAAATATATCCAGTGATAATTCCACATAGGATACTGGGCTTTATCTTCCACTTGGGACCTAAGAAAGGAGAGAGCAAAGAAGACTACGACTCCTACCTGGGGACTGTGATTGGCTTGAGAACCTATCAACCCCCGCATGTCCCTATAAGCATGTTTAACTACACTAACAGTTAACCCAGAAAACGGGGTGCCCCTTTATTAACAGTGCCTCACTCCCTTCAGGTAGCCAGAACAGAGACGCCAAATAACTGCTGTGGGTGGTTGTGGTCAGTCAACTTGAAGAGTCATAACAAGTTTTCTTCCCAGTGCTACTTCCATAAAACAAACAAGATTAATAAAAAAAGAAAAATTCCATTAAGATCTTGTCACACATACAAACCTAGAGACAGCCTAACTCATTTTCCAATGAATACTTCCTGTGTTCCAGTGGATGGGTTTCAAACAGCAAATTTAGAAAGAGCCCGACTTCTCAGACCCAAATCAAAAGGAGGCAAGATGTCAACACAGTTGGTAAGTATAACGCCTAAGACTGATGGCAAGGTCAGCCAATCAGTCAGCCAATCAGTTAGCAATGCTTAGCAAGTGCTGGGTCAGGTACTGCGGAGAGACCAAAGAAACAGAAGGCAGTAGCCGTCCTTGAGGACAGATAATGGAGTTGGAGCAGAGGCACACAGACCAGCGTAAGCTGACAAGATACACTAGCTATCACAGGTACTTTCAAACACCACCCCTCCCTTTTACAAGTTCCTTCACTTCCATGAATGGGAAGGGCAGATGTAGAATTGATCTTCTTTTGCCCAAACTGAAGCTTCTAAAAGGTCAAGGAGGCTCCTCCCTCATCCTAGTCTCAATTTTGGCAAGTTTATTTTTACTTTTAATTGCAAAAAGATTTGGGGCTAATTATAACAACAATGTAGGCTGGTATAAACAATGAATGAAAGAAATGAAACTTTATTTACATAGTTGACAAGTTGCCAGATATATGCCTTCACAACTTTGAATTATACACACACACACACACACACACACACACACACACACACTACACATAAGAGTGAGTTGAAGGTATGGGGCAAACATATATACTTATGAAAACATCATAATGAAATCGATTACTTTGCAAGATGGCTAAAATTAATATATATGTGTATATATATGTATATATGTGTATATATGTATATATACACACACATATATATATATGGTTACTGTATCCTATTTTATTGCCTATGAATTTCCCCATGCATCACTACAGTCCATCCTAAAAGCCCTTTTCTATACTTTGTCACAGAAGGTCCCACGGAGGACCCTCCATGAGGATGGTAGTGTTTGTCTACACTGTCCAACATAGTTACATGCAGTTATCAAGCATTCGAATTGTAGCAGGCCAACTTCTACTGAGTTTTAATTAATTCACATTTAAACAGTCACACATGGTTCACAGTACTACACAAGGCAGGGGAACTCCAGATCAATCCAGATTCCCAGGCTTAACCAGCCGTGTTTCAGCAATGTTCCCAATTAAATTCTTGAAAGAAAGAAAAAACCAAAACCACAGAGTTGTCTAAGAGTTGAAATAAAAACCAGATAAATTATTTGAGTCTCTTGGCCTTCGAGATAGTAAGCATATTAGACTGTTACATCTAGTTTCTCATGCATTTCTCACTTCAGTCTTGCCGGAAGGAACTAAAGCATAAATACTTAAGTCAACAATAGTCACTCCACTCCCTCCCATGCTATAGGCTAAACTACCAGGGTGGTCACCCTTTCTGTATGTAGAGACCTTTCCATTCTGGACAGCAACAGCAGCAGAGGGTCATCTGTGTGACATCGTTTGTGTGCAGTATACTCTGGACTCACCATAGTATGCACACAGGAGTGGGAACACCACATGTAGGGGTCCAATTTTTGAACCATGTGATAGTGAAGTAGCTACAGAGACGACTTCACCTAGCTACACTCATGTGTGGATAAGAGTCACACTGGAAGACTGTACCTGGCAAAGGTGTCAAGTTATGACATACGTTGTATTTGTTTACGTACAGGTTGGTTAAACAGAGTTCTTGTGCTCCTTGATCGTGATGCCAGGAACAACCAGGAATGGTGCTGGCTATTTCAGATAATTGTTCCCATTTACAAAGAGAGAGGAGAATGGTTGTATACCCCAACTTTATAACAGAAATGAAGAGGTGAACAAGACATCATTTTCTGCACTATACCCAACAGGAAGAACGAACAGTTAAACACAAGGTTCTAATATGGTCCCTTGTCTGAACTTGCCCAGGACTAAGTAGGAGGCCCTGCCTAGCTCTCCTGAGGCTCAGTCCCAGTAAAGAGACAGAGCCCCCTGACAACAGTGCAGAACAGCCCCTGCCTGGATAGAAGACTCAGCAACTACAATGACTTGTTGAAGCCCCTGGAGATTTTTTTCTACCAAGGAAAGAAGAATATATATTAGTGACTTTTAGGACCCATTATTGATTGATTGATTGACTGATTGATTGCAGACTGTAATTTTGTGGATTACTTAAGGAAGTGCAGAATTTTTGTCCTTAGTTCTATGATCATTGCATTTGTAGGGATGTAGTTGAACCCAAGTGATAGGCTGTTGGGGGGAGTCCTATCAGAGTCCCAGAGATAGGCATACATGGAGGAAATAAACACCTCAATTCTCTTTGGCACTTGGGAATTTTTTCTTAGTACTCCAAGGGCTCTTTGTAGATTGCCCTGGAGATCTTTGACCTTCTGCCCTTGAGAAGTATTCAAATGTTTCCCACCAGCCAAGTCCCAGGAAAGGAAAGGGATTTACCTGAGAACCATCTTTATTTTCCACAATAATTTGCTGTCAATCTAAAACTGCCCCGAGAAACAGTCTCAAAAAAAATGATAAACACATGCATCTTTACTAGCTCTACTTCACATACTTTTCTCCCAACAAAACAAAACAAAACCATGCTCCATGAAGGCAGGGACCTCATCCAATTTGTCACTGTTCACAGAACTATTCAATAGCAACTGCTGTACAGTAGATAGTAGCTGCTCAATAAACATTTGTGTGGCAGGATATCTGTTACTTTAACCACGGAGCAATGGATGGGGCTTTACCAGCATCTGTTTTTCCTCCTGAAATGATTTCACTTAACAAACTTCTGGCAGCACTCACCTCTGCACACAAGGGAGCATCTTTGCGGTTACCTTAACTACTGTGCAGTCTCCAGTTTCACTCAGCACTGGGCTACAGAGTCAGATAGAACAGAGGAGGGTTGCTGTACCCAGAGATGCTGAGCACAGGAAAGACAAAAAAGGCCACGGAAGGTAAAGGAGCCCTGCTGAGACAGCCTTCTATGTGCTCTGGAGATGACAGGCAACCTTCAGTTAAATGGGTCTTCCCTGGTGGGTCTTACAAAAGTTAAAGTTCATGGTCACTAATAGCAGATTAGGAATCTTCACATGCATCCATGGGAACACCATGTTCTAGCTAGGTTTCTATTTCTGTGATAAACAGCATGAATAGAAAACAATATGGAGAGGAAAGGAATTATTTCATCTTCTTCTCTCAGGTTCATCACTGAGGAAGTCAGGGCTGGAACTCAAGGCAGGGACTGAAGAAGTAGAGACCTCACAGGACCACTACTTCCTTGCCTGCTCACTCTGGCTTGCTTGGCTACCTTCCTTTGTAGAACCTAGAACCACTGATCCAGGAATAGCACCGCCCACAGTGGACTGGCCCCTACTCCATCAATTAGCAATCAATGAAGAAAATGCACCACTGGTCATACTGCTGCAGGGGATTCCTCAATTGGGTTTCCTTTTCCCAGGTGTCTCAAGTTTGTGTCAGGTTGACAGTAACTAGCACAGGTCATCTCTGAACGTACAAGTTTTGATGGAAACCAAGAGAAAGGGATGAGAGAACAGGACAGACCTGACAGGCAGACTGGGCTCTAAGGAAGATGCTAGATAGAAGCCCCAAAACCAGTGCTTAACGAGAGGTATCTTACATATCAGAAAAGCTCTAAGAGCTGCATGAGATGATTTATTTAAAACATTTGAGATCCCAATAATCTCAAAGGCCTAGATTCCATCTGAAATGGGAAAAGAGAGTTCTTCAGTGTGACATCATCTCTCCTTGAGCCAGACTATGTTTTCTGCTGGACCTTGGGGCCAAGAGTGACCTTGAGTTACAAGACGAGCAGGCATCAGTCAGAGGATTTGCCTGGCTCCTTCCTCTAGTGCCTTTTGTGTGTCAGTTTTGGCCATGGTGAAAGTATGGGCATTATTAGAATGAGACAGTCTTCCACTGCTGTCTCTATAGTAATCCTGTGACTTAGATTCCTGCTGTTGAGCTGCAAACTACACCTGCTTTGCTAACTACATGACTTCTTGTTTCTCTGAATCCCAATCTGCAGTTATAAAATCTCCAGCACTCCAATCCAAGAGTAAGATGGAACCTTGGCTCCAGATAACAAGCATAGAAAACTGTCTCTCTAGGTCTGAGGTAAGCGAGTGACAGTCCTTCTGAAACCTCACAAATGTCTCTGGATCCCAGGAGCCTTCTCATCTTCTTCCACTGGCCACCAGAGAATTCGACTCTTTGTGCTCTCAAAACCCATGGACACTGACTGCCAGTGTGCATGACCCAACGTGACATCTGCCATCTCTGCTCCACCTTTTGCTCTGAGCCAACACCTTCCCACTGCCCCTTTGGGGAGTCAACTCTGATGAGAGCATCCAGTTGACAGAGGCCGTCCTCTCTTACTTAATCCTGTCCTAGTGCACATCATACTTTCTATATTTAAGTTTGCAATATACATCTTGAAATGTGTAATGCTCTACAGGGAACAAAAAGATTACATCATTCTTTGGGCAGGAAATTTTCTCTGACAATTGAACTCAAAGTCTGTCTAAATTGTCAAGGAACACAATTATTAACTAATATAATATATAATACAATATAATAATATACAACATATACCCCTTAGATAAATACAAACTCAAAAGCCACAGACGTTTGTGATTTAATTACCCCTCTCATGAATATAGGTTTACTAGTCAGAATAGGGCCTGCTACCTAGCAGGAAATGACTGTGTGAACATGAACATGAGTGAACAAGATCATGGCAGTTGCCTTTGGAGAAAATATTGATGGTAAGAAGGAACGGAGATGAAGGATTAGGAATCAGGATCCTTGCACATGGTGGTATGTAAGTTTGAGTGACTTCCTTTACTACTAGGGACTTCTGGTTAAAAGGGGGGACGATCAACTAATGTGATAAAAATATTATGGGCTTTAGTCTAGTTTGATTCCTGTTGTTGTGATCAAACACTCTGACCAAATCACCTTGGGGAGGCAAGAGTTTATTTGGTTTATGTTTCCAAGTCACAGTTTGTCACTGAGGGGAGTCAGAGAAAGAGCCTGAAGGCAGCACTGTTTGCTGGTTCCCACTTTACTCCAATCCTGGGGAACAAACTCACAGTCAAGGAAGTACAGTAGAAACCATGGGGCTTGTTTCTCACTGGCTCACCTGCAGGCTTATACATAGCTAGCTCTCATACATAGTCCAAGATTACTGTGGAGGAGTTGTGTGACCCAGTGTGGGCCTGACTCTTCTACGTTAATCAACAATTAGGATAATACCCACAGATGTGCCCACAGGAAAATCTCATTTGGACAATCCTTTGACTGAGATTCCCTTCTCGGGTGACTGTCAGCTATGTCAAGTTGACAGTTAAAGCTAACTAGGATGGGATCTATCCAGGAAACATGGCTGGTTTTGCTGTTCTGAATCACTATTTGTCACTGGATGCCAGACAGACCAGTAAACCTGAAGACAGAGAGTGGGTAGGAGAACGGAGGGTTAACAATATACATGATTATGATGAAGAACGGTTTCTACGTAGTTAACAGCAAGCTGACAATGTTGTCTGTAAGAGTTAAGCGAATATGCTAATATAAATGTAGGTATTCCTACACACTCTTGCTGAGAAACTGCTGCATTAGGCCTCATCTACAGATGCAAAGGGCCTTGGGTAATTATGGGAGGGATTCAGAGTCATGTTGCCATAATGATGAGACACCTGAGAACTCGCTTTGAGATGTGTGATAATGAGGTTGGTCTTGGGGAAGAAATGCAAAATAGGAGGGGCTGGTGGTTACACTTAAATGAGCTAGAAGACATGGCTCAGTGTTTCCACATCACCAGAATTGTGACTTCTGAGGTACAGTTCCTGAAGGCCTTGCAAAAGAATGAAATAGAGGGTTTAGTCAGAACAATTTGGTTAGATTAGAGAGGAAGAGTTCCTGCAATCCAAAAGAGCTACCAATCGTAAGAAAACCAACAAGAGTTTCTACAGCCACTGGGATGGTTTTGCAACACAGTGCTGAGCAGAACTGAGTCAAATTGGGGATGTGGGACTTACAGGGCTAAAGCGCTTGATCTTCTATTTTATCCACACATTGAGCTGACTACCAGTAACTCGGATTCCCGATGTGCGTTTTCTCATCTGTCAACTTTAAGGAATTGCTAGCCTTAGCTCTTCACATTTTTGTTCTAAACTATGAATTGTTTATCACACATACAAAAGAAAATTCCAGCTAAAATTCAAGCATCACAGATTGCCATTAACATGTCCATCCTTATGGAGTTCAGCAGGGCCCTTAGAAGAGAGTTACGAGAAAAAAAAATTTCTTTTCTTCTTCAAAATTCTATTCATGAGAGACCAGATTTCATGAGTTTCAAGTATAAGAAAGGATATTTCCTTTTGAAAATCTGTTATTACTTCCTGCAAATAATGAAAAACCACTTTATCTAGAACATTTACCACAGGCACTTTTACGTTTTGTGATTGGTACGTCATAATAGCCAATGAAATGGAAAAAATTTTTTCTAGGCATTTCCTTCTTTTCAATTAACTTTTGAGATTCTTGAAACTCAATTTCCAATTTAAAAACAAAAACACGCAAAAACAAAGTGCTTCACTGAAAATGGTACAGCTTGACTGATGGGTGAATGAGCAGGTAGGCAGCTGTAATGGCACAGGAGCCCAAGTCACCGTTCCTGTCATCAATTCCCTATTATTAAAACTTCCCTTAGTAATCAGCAGTGACATGAAAAGATGTTCAGTCATGCTGCTAAGTAAAAAAAAAATTAAAGCAAGTTACCTAGCTTTGCTGTCCAGATTGACAACCATTAAAATAACATCTCTTGGTGAGCCACAGGACTGCTACATCTGCTGCTTAAGATGCAGACCTGGGAGAGCCTTAGGAAGCCATCCATGGTACCCATGTACCGCCAGAGTGTATACACAGTAGCCCAGAAAGTTTTCTCCAGAAACATTTCCTGAGAAAGTCTGTAAGGAGATAGTGTACTGCTGTAAACACACAAGATGTATGTACATAAATTAAAGAAACACACCAGAAAAGCAGATCTAAAAGGCCTATTAACAGGAGAGAGTTGGCCCACAGAATGTGTTGGACAAGCATAAGGTTTATTGTTGAAGCACAAGTTTGCTGAGACTGTCTCCTCCAAGCCGAGAGGCCTCCTCCTCTTCTCTTCCTATTCATTCGCATTTATTAAAAAAAATATTTGTTAAGCATTTACCCTACGAAAAGAACCATGGGAAGATATGCTCTCTGCCTTGCATAAACTTGGGATTTAGTGATTTAGTCATGTTAGTATTCTTACTGATCAAACACAGTATGTCAATCTGGTAGGTTTAATCTGTGTGGTCAGGTGTGTGCTCATACACACTTCTGTGTGCCAATGCTTCAAGTATTCATGTCACAGATGAAGGCTCCTCCCTGTTTGGTTTTATAATCCATCAGTCAGGCAGCATTTCTGACTCAAGATGACCACCTTACATTCGCGTCCCCCCCAAAATCTGTGATGTTGAACGGCTGACTGAGCCCACATATAAACACCTAAATTTAACTTTTTGTTTTTGTAGAGTTAGCATGCTGTCAGAATTTATCAAGTACTACTTATATAAAACTGTGCTTGAGGTAACTGTATAGTAATTAAGTGTATAAGAGCAATTAAGGATTTCTGTGACTCTAATTACCAACCCTTAGTTCTCTACAGGCCTTAAGAATCTAAGAGCTAATACTGAAAACCACTCCTGATTATGACTGCTGGTAACATCAGAACAGCATTAAGGAGACTCACTAGCTCATTTCTTTTGTAGATATGTCACAAGTTTCTCAGTGAAGTCGATGACATTTGATTTCTAATCATTTATGTGTGTCTTCCTGGGACTTCAGAGTTATGACATGCTCACACTCAATTTAAGCAATAGTTTCTAGACTTTATTCTTTTGGAACCTCACATATGCAGTTGTGACTTTCTCACAGAGGGTGAGTATGCTTACTTGTCTTTTAAAAAATGCTTTCAAAGTTAACCTTTAAGGATTTAACAATCGAAATCCCCAGCAATGAGATCAGTCATGGCAGTAACGCAAAGAACCCTTTTCCTGGAAAGTGCCACTGTGCAGCTGTGGTCAGTAATCAGCCAAAGAAGAGGAGGTGCATTGAACTACCTGCCACAGCATTCACACTTACACAGAGTACTGGGATTTCCGCATTGAACTACCTGCCACAGCATTCTCACTTACACAGAGTACTGGGATTTCCAGCACTGGAAAGATATGTTGGCTAGAACAATCCCTTCACAATGTGTTTTGTTCTCTGAGGCCTGTCGGTTGCTGGAGACCCTTTGTTCCCCATACACTCAATCTGAATTGGGTTGACAAGCTTATAGCTTCATACTGAGATAGGAAAATGCCACCGTTGTCCGGATACTGTCTGGCTTGCTTCTTTGGGGGCCCACAAACAGGGCATATTTTAAAGTATGAAAAAGACAGCTCATAAACCCCAGTGGCTGTGACCAAAAGCAAGGGCCCCTACTTCCCACTGCTACTGTGCTGACATCAAATAGACTCATGGTGTTTTCTTAATGAAACCAAATAAATGGACCATGGATGATGGGATGCTGGCAACTGGAAACTCCAAAGGAGCTAAAGATAAGAGCAGGCAGTAAAAGCCTGAGAGGCATCCAAGAGGTTGGAGGAGATGAGCAAGAATCTGGGAGAGCCCTTCAAATAGTGACTGGCTTCCATGATGCAGAATAAATGTATCTGTGTGCCAGCTAGGCAGAACTGCCCACTTTACAGATTAAAAAAGCACTGGAGAGAATGTGAGGCAGATTTCCATTGTTCGTGTGTGTGTGTGTGTGTGTGTGTGTGTGTGTGTGTGTCTGTCTGTGTGTGTGTCTCCAATAAACTTAGCTTTGTTCTCTGTCTTCTCTTGCTGAAGCTAGCATAAGATGTGTAGAACATCAGCATTCCTGAGGGGACCTTTCAAGGTGACAAAGTAGAAGATGGTACAAGAGGACCTGTTGGCTCAACAAAGCTGTCTCTTTACCCAGCATGCTCTTGCATAGGCTATCTTGTCATATAAAAATGGTGAACTTGTGCCCAACTGTTGCTACTATACCACTATAAACAACCTCTGGAAGCTCAGACTCTGTACAAATGCTTATGTGAAACAACTGGGTCTTCAGGAAACCAGTTCTGACCAGTACACTCAAATCCAGGAACCAGTGGTAACACATCATACAAGAGGAAGTTGGGTGGTCAGTTCAGTGTGACTGTAGGCTTCTGAGTGGTTATCACAAATCTACAAAACATGGGTAGAGTATATAGCTCATTTGGTAATATAGTCAATAAAAGCATGAGGATCCAAATGTGGATTCCTGATAGCTACACTTAAAGAAAATACAGGTGCTGCTCTGCACACCTGTAACCACATGTGCTGTGGGTATAGAAGCAGTTGAATCCCAGAAACGACAGCTGGCTAGCCTAGCCTATTGTGAGTGCTGGATCTTGTGAGACTTCCTGTCCTCTAGCTTCTATGTGCACATGTACTGACAAACACATGTGCATGCACCCACAGAAATACATCCACATAAATACATGCATATACCACACAAGCACATGCGCGCACGCGCGCACGCACACACACACACACACACAAACACACACACACACACACACACACACACACACACACACGAGAAAAAAATACAAAGGAGTGGGACACATAGTTTGCAGGAACTCTTTGGTGAGTGAAAGGGAGAGCCAGAAGCTGAAGCCTCGAAAGCCTAGGTGTGCACTTCTCTCGGGCAGGAACTCCATGGGGTTGTGCTCTTTTCTAATTTTCTTAAGAAAGCACAGAGAGGGCTTCTGCCTGATGCAGCACCTACTCTTGTGTGTCTTTCCATTTCTTCTTTGCAATTCCATCCTTCTTCTCTTCAGAACGACTGTGAACACACACAATTCCCCATCAGTTCTCTATCATGCCTCCAATTTCCCAGTTGCATCGGAGAGATGAGAACTCCCTTCCAATCACTGGTTTGAGCGATCCAAACAGTGCCATCTAGTTCTGATAGTGAGGAGCTTAAGTTTTCTGCCTATCTTTGGCCACCCTCTGCACAGGGTGACTGAGTGTGACACATTGTTCTTTTCTGAGCCCACCTTGTTCACCTGAACCCTCTTTTCGACTTTGGGCTTAATCTGTGCAGCCAGCAGGATGCCGGCTCCCAGTGTCTCTCTTCTCTGCATGCTCCACCCTGACATTTATGTCTTTTCTTGTGCCCCCCTCAGAAGGGAATGACATTCCCCCATACCTCCCCGTGAACTATTCATCTTCAAACTCTTTTTCAGGTATGATCCCTATAAATCCTTTGATAACATCTTCCCTATAATGCAGCATGCTCCCCTTTCCCCTCTCAACCACTGCAGTATGGTAGCCATTAAATGGCATTACCGTTGCCTAGTACTTAAGAGAGTGACCAACAAACACTCGATGAACTGGACTTGGCCTCTCCGTGATGCGACCAGAAGCAGGAAGACTGTGAAAATGCTCTTCTAGGAATTCCCATGGCATTTGAACAAGGAGCAATGAATAGGGCATTTAAAAAGAAATTATCCATTAGAACCATAACAAAATGTACAAATATCAACTCTCAGGCAACTAATCCAGGCAAAATTCTGAAGCTTGCCTGGGCAAGAGAATTTGCCTAACAAGAGAAAAGAACAGGCTTACAGGATTGGAAAGAGTGTCCTTGTGTTAACATCTGAAAGAAAAGCTCACATGTCCTGAGAAGTTGCCTTAGAGATATCTCCCAGACAGAGACCGGAAATTCTATCAACATTCAAACACTTAAGAAGAAAGAACACCTTATCCTCTCTATGAATAAAGGCAATCTGAATGGCTGCTCAATAGAGTGGATGCTCAATCAATCAAACCCTGGTGAAGAAACACGAAAGGATGTTGGTGTTAATCCTTACAAGTGTACCCTTTTCCTCTAATAACACAAGCTCATCACATAATGTGTAAGTTCAGTACCAATCAGTGGATGATTGACAAGGCTCAGAGGACCCCCTTTTGCTGCTTCATCAGCAAGACCAACGCTCCCCAAATTCTGACCTTCTAAGTTTCACCGTAAGATGATCACACTAAGGAGTTCCACTGCACACCCCCAAGGAGAGCTGTAAACTCCTGTTCCTTTTGGTGTACCTTTGACCTGGAATCACACTGATTATGAATTAAGTTTGGAAATGCGGCCCTCTCACTAAGCCCACATGCTTGCTAAGGCAGTGATGCCCAGACATTTCACATTCTTACATGGCTCGGCTCCCATCTGTATAGATGCAGGAGTGACATCTCTCCCTGACCTCCACACCTGCTGCAGATCTGACAGAGGAGGTGGGCTCATGATGCTCTTCAAAGCCATGAACAAAGACACGAAGACTCACTGTGGCCACTGGGTTAGAAACTCTGACACAGTTTGTAGCTTTAAAAAATGATGTTTTAATAGAGGATGAAGTTTGTGTCAGTGGGATACCATGTAACTCCATCCAGTAAACCCAAAAGAGGATAGCTTCAGCTTATAAATATGCCGGGGTAAGAAGGTTCACTCTCTCCCTAAAAACAGCATATACATTTTGCCCTTATCTAAGGACTGGTTGGTACGAAATGCTTGCACTTAAAAGTTTCAAGGATTTTTTTTCTCACTCAGAAGCCTCCTCCGAGAAGGACTAGGCTTCACTGTGTCCCTAACCCTCCACAGGTGTTTAAAACATGGACAGTTTCTTTGAAATCTCATCACAGCAGCTACTTGGTCAAGAATTCTCCCTTTCCCTGCTATATCCTGACCCTAACATATGGCTGATATGATCTGCTCCTCACTGGCTATAGAAGTTTCGAACAATTAAGAAAGTAGAAGTTTTCTTTTTTAAAAAAAGCCCGGCATTTTCAAGCTGAAAATATACTCATTATTTACCTTTCAAAGGAGAAATGTAGAGAAAGGGTCGTTTGACAAAGTAACACCGGAGGATGCTCTCTGGGTCCTCTGGGTTTATTATTTATTTGCTGAATGAGAAGGTGCCAATTACTTACCCAGTAAATACTTATTTAATGCCTACTTTGCACCAAGTACTGTGCTTAGCCTGAGGCTACAAACATGATCCTTGTTCTCAGAGCTTAATAAAGAAAGGGGAAGGAGAAGGAGGCAAGGAAGTAAGGCCCATGCCTGCGCCTGCTGTTCTTCGTAGCCACTTATCACAGTGATGAAAGCCAGGAGATGTCCACATGGGAGCTGTGAACCCCGGAGTAAAACCCTGCTCATGCACGCAGAGCTCAGAGTCCACAGGATTCCTACACAAACTGGCCTCCTTCATAACCCTCTTGTAAAGTTCTGCTACAAAATAAGGTTCAGAGAGGCAAGTCTTAGCCCAATTAAAAACAATCGGTCTCTTAGCTAAATTTCTTTCTGGTTGGTTTTTTCTTTTTACACATAGGTTAAGTTGTTTTAAAGAATTTTTAAAAAATTTTCACAGCTATAAGCAAAGCAGGATATACTACATTTGACACGGCTGGCTGTGAATTGCTCCAGTCATCTATATCACACCAGAAGGAGAGATTGGTACCACTACAGGATGTCACTGATGGAGAAATATGCCCAGGTTTCAGCCACATTAAAATTCAGACATTAAAGTGTTTCACAGAGGTGACCTACTGTGACTACCCTGACTGCTACAGAGCTATGGCCATGCTGCCAAACCTCCTTCCCATAGGGGTCCTAGCAGCTTTCCAGAGCATAGCCTTGGGTCTCCCTTCAACAGAGGAGCTTCATGACTGCCCAGGAGGAGAACTCCGTTTGCGGTTTTTATAGAGCCTACCCTATGCACCCGTAGCTGGCACTTAAAAAAACCATTTCCTGATGTAATAGATGTGCAAGAAGATGTTTGTAAGAGGAAGGTAAAAATTACCACTGAACTGTAAAGTCTAAGCGTTGCTGGGAAACAGTGGACAAGCAGGGAACAGGGAGATGGAAGGAGCTTTGGCCCAGGGCCAGTGACCCTGGCTTTTCAATCTCGCTACAGATGAATACCATCATTTTCTTGCCCTCTCCCTTCTGCTCAGGACTCTGCTTTGAACCTCTTGATCAAGTTTAGTACAATACTAAATAGTAAACTTGGAGTTTACTATCTAGAGACCTTATTCACACTCAGAGTAAACACTGTCTTGGGACACCATCCACTAATTCCAAGTGATAACCTGTATAAATATATGGTATCGATGAGAGGAGGGAGAGGGATCATTTCTAGAATCATCTGGAGTCTCAATGTATGGTATCATTTCTGCTTACATAGAATTCTGACAACAGGAAGCAAAGGATTTAGCGGTTGGAGTCTGTTATGGCTTAGCATTTCGGTTTTCTGTGGACGTCCACTAGGGTATGTGCTTAAACTGGCAAAAGGGGTTTGACTAAAGAAAAGAAACTGAGGGAGACTTGGTCCTCAAGTGTGGACTGACACAGAATGTAAGCCACTGTGATTCCTCACTTCCTTGTGTTCTTTCCTATCTGTATGAATATGCATAGTCATTATGAGACATGAAGAAATGTATTGATTTCCCTAAAAGATGTAACAATGGGTCAGACAACTCTGGCCTCAGAAGCAAGTTTATATATTAATATAGATGATATGTTTTATTCAGATGAGCTACAAGTTGGGGAGAATTAAAGTTCTACCACAGAAATATAGATGGGACGCATGAAGTTTGGGGCCAGGAGAGGTGTCACCCAGGGGAACCAGGGACGGCTTTGACTTGGCTTATGGGAAGAAGCCAGCCAACATGGACAGTGATACTCTTGGGGCTTCCTTTTTCACAGTCTCCTGATCATTCAGGAGCAGAATGCTATTCCTAGAGCCTGCTCTTGAGGTGTCACAACACTGGGAACAACAGTGACTGCCTTGGGCTGGCAACTATGGGTGTCCTAAGTCAGGTCATCTGAGGAAAATACTATAGGATTTCATGCTGGAAAAGGGTGCTGTTTACATCCTAAGTCTAATGTAAAACTGAACATCTGAGACCCACATTGGTCCCTAGGCCACCTGACTGAAAGCAACAGCAAAACACTGCCTTTCAAAACTCCAAGGGCAGCCAGCTCCTGCTTACCGTGGACATGGATACCATTTGACTGAAAGGCAGAGTTGGCTTCTGGCTGGTAGGGCTTCAGGATGGAGCCTGGTGGCTGCTGGGTGTGGGGAGCCTGTACTCTCTGTAGCAGTGACGGAGGGGCTGGAACTCTTCCCGGGCTGATGTGGTGAGGAGATGGAGTCGGAGGTGCAAACCTGGGAAAATGATTACAACAGGCAGCATGACCAACTCTTCAAAGCCTTCCAAGTCCCCGTTCTGGCCTTTCACAAGTATGACAATATGCTCTTTCAAAGGCCCTTCATAACCCTCCTCTCTCCCGTCCAACCACTGAGTGCTCCTCTGACACATGGGGGGAGGGGGAAGAAAAGACAGCAACAAAGAAAACCTGAGTCACAGTTCGGGTTTGTCAAGCTTCTTAAACTGTATTCCAAATCCTCTGGGTTTTGTGAAATTCAAAGCACATCTTTTGCCAGGCCCCTTTCCTGCTAATTTTAAAACCCGTTCACATTTTAGGGGAAATTCGATTCATATGTTTCTGAGTCATTTACACTTAGCTCATAAACATTTTGTTTTGTAAGGCATATCTGAGGTCCAAGAAGTGTTACAGGTCCTTATTATGACCCCTCTAACTGCAGTCTCCTTAAACAATACATTCTCTCTTGCCAAGAGTAAAAGAACTTAAACCTCAAAGGTCAAATGTGCCTTGAAATGCAGAACCTGAGAGGTTGGCTTGGGCTCTGGGCTGGGCAAACAGCATTCCTGATGGTGTAGAGGGAATGCACTGTGGCATTTTTGTAGAAAAGTGTAACAATCACAAGATTGTTGGGTCTTTTGGTTTTGTCGAATGCAATGCCTTGCATATGCTAGGCAAGCACTCCATCACTGAGCGCTATCCTCAGCCGCAGCCTCACTGTACTGGTTTCTGAAAAGAGATATACTGGAATTTAAACAAGGAGAAATCACTAAGGAACCTTGGACAACTGTATATTTATCTTCTCATTGTGAGGGAAGACTGGCAGGTTCTGAGTCACGAGATTTAGAATGGCATTTACTGTCTAACGGCGAACAACAGTAGACTTGAGAGAACAGCCTTGCAGTTGGGCATGTCCACACAGTACATTAACAGGATGCTTAATTTGTTGGCTTCGCATGGGACAGTGATACTCATAGTAGAGAAAGAAGCGAGGGTCTTTCAATGCCATCAGAAGAAGCATCAAAAATAATTCTGGATAGAAGTATGCTAGCAATGAAGTATGTAACCTCTTCGAAGTTCATCAACATGAAAACATTCAGTTAGTTCCCATTTACACTGTGCAGAAGAAAAGCTTCATTTTGAACTAGCAAATACAGGTCATCATCCTTGACATAATTGATTTTATAGGAACAATTAACTCCACAAGGCTTGGCTCTTGTGTAAGCACATAGCTGAGAAAAGGGGAAGGTTCATTAGATACATTTACGAACTTAATTCAAAAGGTCAGGAAGCAACGTATCTGATGTCATCAACATTTATGTTAAGGGAGTAAGAGAGTATGGGAGAAAATGCTGTGCTCACTTTGCATTTTACTTGTGAAGGTTGCACAGAAACTAAGAGGAAGATAGGGGACTCAAAGCAAAGAGGTCAGAGTATCTCAGCAAACCAGATGTGATCAGATGCCCATCAACTGGTCATTTAGGTTTTTATTCTATGGAAGGAAAGCAGCGGCTGTGTGTCCTGTGCTGGTAAAAACGTTTCCAAGCACATCCTCGTAACTGGGATTATCCTGAAAGGTAATGCTGAGTGGCCCTGAGAGGAAAATACAGCAAACAAATCCTGGCACTTCCCTGAGAACATCTAGTAAAACACATTAAGCCAGGATTCCCCATATGGAGGCTATTTTCTAGGGAACATGTCCTTATTGTGTCTCCAAAGTAGCTCTGAGCTTGTAGGAGAGGAATGAGAAATTATGCAATCTCAAGAGTTTGGAGAGATGGAGACCACACTGGCACCAAATCCTAGAAGGCCTTGTTCTTATGGTCCTATGGGCTGGAGGGAGAAGGGCTTTGAATAGCAAGGTGACCTATGCCATTGTCCCACAGTCACACTGATATCTCAACGTTGGGAGACAAAGCAGTGACAACCCTTTGGATCTCTTGTTTTACTTCTTTATTTGAGAAGAAAAGACACAATGAGCCAGCGGGTCCTCTGGCCTTTCCTTCTGGCACTTCTGCTATCTTCTGTCAGTCTAGGACCAGAAGCAAAAGTGATGAGAGGACAGAGAAGTTGGGACTACCTGGAGACCCTGGTAAAATCTGAGGACATAACATATCCCAGGCAACATGATACATCTGACTCACATGAGATAGATTAGTAAGGGGTAGAAATGATGACAGACAAGAATATGAAGGGTCCAAGGATCTTTCTTCAGAATGAATCCTTAATGCTTTTATCATTTGCATTGGTGTGGCCAAAGTTAATTACGACCACTAACTAGGAAATGGAGACTACAAAGATACAAGAAAATAACTTTTGAAAATATTATGTCATCTAGAACAGATTATATTACTCTAGATATAGATTCTGTATGTGCATGTGGTCATATAGTTATGTGCTCACTCCAAATTATTCTTACCTATTCATACAAGTTCCTGGCCATATTTTCTTGGCTGTTACATAGTAGTCAATACATTGATAAGGATAGATAAAGGGAAAAGTGGTAGGCATATACCAAGGCTTTAGTGTCATTTCACGACCAAGGACAGTAAAATGTTATGCCTTCCACTGAACTTACACTTGCTCTTTGCTAAGTCAGAGATCTCATCTCACATAAAATATTAATAAAAATTTAAATACAAATTCTTCTAAGTGAAATAAACCTTCACAAAATAGTCTTTGATTTAAAAGGAGTCCCTACAAAAGTTCTAACTTTTGCGTCTGCAGAGAAAGTACTTTTGATGAGAAGTGATCGTATTTGTCAGATAACTGCCCGGGATATGGAAACAAGTAAGAATCAATAGCTTAAAATTCCAGCACCAAAAAATATCTTTATAAACAGAAATGAATTTTAAGCACAGATTCAATTTATACAAATTTACAAGAATCAGTTAAAAAATCATATTGTTCTTTTCATTAATGAAATTTTAGAATCAGTTTTACTTCTGCCTAAAACAGCCATGTAAGTATTTTAACAAAAAGCCTCTGTTAATTTGTATGCATTCAGTTTGCTGCTAACCATCTCACGGTAGAGAAGAACAGTTAACTAAGATCAGAGGTTACAGCAGAAGCGAAGTATGAAGGTGAACATAGAATCCTACAGCTAGAGGCAAGGGCCCCAGACACAGCTGAAAACAACAGACACCAGAAAAGACAGATATTACAAATTTGACTCAAGAATCCACTGAACCCAAGAAACCCAGTAGTTTTAGACCACTTCATGCAAGAGAAAAATCAGAGGGTCAGAGAAGATCCTGAAGCTTGTGAGCTGTCACACCTTTCCGGCTGCAGGGAAGGGAGGCTCCCTAACTTCTAAATGTCTGTAGCTATTTTCCAACCCTGAGCATCAGCTTGTATCAAAATGAGTGTGTTCTGAGTGTTTTGCTCAGAAAAGCTGAGGGATGTATTTATGTGACGATTGATGATGATAACAATGATGATGTAGAAAATGTTTCTTGATGCTAAAATAAAAAATTCAATTCCAAAGACAGGTTACAGCCATTTGTTTTGTTTTGTTTTGTTTTTTTCTTTTTTCTTTTCTTCTACAAAGTATTTCATCCTGCAAAGTCAGGTCAAGGCAGCATCATGCTAATTCTGAGTTACACCGTATTCAAGAGGCACAAGAAACATCTTCTGTAAAACTGAGGACTCACAGTGATCATTTCAGAGATTTTCTTCCAGATGAGATTAAGATGCTAGTGTCTGCTTATGCTTTTCATAGGACCTCAAAAGAGATGACTACTATATAAATAGGCATATAACAGACTAGGGGGAAAAAATCCCTGCTTACCAGAAACAGAACACACAAAAGTAAACCAGAATTGAGTCAACCATTTCCACTCCCTTGGTGGGGAGTTGGTATGACTTTATAATGAGCAATGGTTTGCTAAGAAGAGGAAGCAAGGGGGAGCTTTTGAACCCTTGTAAATGATCCTTTTTTGCAGAATGGGGACTTCAAAGGTTCTTGTAAATGCTCATTCATGCACACCTCAGGAAACAGCTGATTGCTTGGCCATGCTCCTTCCTTTCAGTGCCTCCCTTTCCTGCCTTCTCTGCCCTAGTCTCACTGACATCAGGCTCCCCTTTTGGCAGTGTGCAGGCCAGCACAAAGATCTCACCCTTCTGCAAGATGTAGAACTGAATCCTAGATGATCACAAGACAGTAGGTCCCAAGTGGGACAAGCACAGTTAAAGTTCACATATAGAAAACTGGGAAGGGATGGAGAAACAGGAGGCAGAAAGACAGATGGGTCAGGAGCACACAGGTTTGGACTCCGATGCTCCTCTCTCTTACTAGATAGGGAAGTCTGAATAAATCCTCTAACTCTCCCAGCTTCCATGGAAATGTAAGACGAAGATAGTCCAATTCCCTTGAGAATTGCAAAGTATGAGATAATTCTGATTTTTTTTTTCATTCAGGAGATATAAACTAGGCACCAGCTAATGGAGTATACAGCTGGCATGTGCACAGAGGGCGGGAACTGAAGAGCCATTTCTCTTCATTTCTGGGACTTAATGAAAGCAAGTAAGCAAGTATATCTACGACTAAGTAAAAACAGTAAGTACTGCACTAGCAAGTGAGTGTAACAGAAAAAACCCACAACAACAGTAGATGCGGTACATTGTACAGAAGTTTACATCTGGAAATCAGAGATATCCAAGAACTTAAGACTAGGAATGTCTGACAACTTTCAGACTATCAGTGTATGCTTAGGGGATAGAGGACTGATCTATATAGAGTGTTCATGTAGGGAAGCAGTTGTTAATCTGTGGGTCATGACCCTCCTTTGGGGTCGTCTAAGACCATTGGAAAACAGATGTTTATAGAATAATACATAACAGATGCCGAACATAACAGTAGCAAAATTACAGTTATGAAATAGTTTTATGGTTAGGGGCCACCACATCATGAGGAACTGTGTTAAAGAGTCACAGCATTAGGGAAGTTGAGAGCCACTGATGTAGGACATCCCCAGCATGTGTTTTTGGTGAGCCAGAGCCTACGCATTGTCCAAGATTATGCTCCTGGTGTTACGTTAGAACACTTAGGGAGGGCTCAGAACAATAAAGAAATCGGAGGAATTCCTTTTGTCTTGACAGTTCTGGTGTGGAAGCTGACACTGATTCTTTTTGTTTAGTTTCTAGTTCAAGGAGCAGTGAGTCTTGGGGTCTCTACAGGTCTAATTTCTTGGTTCTGACTTAATCTATCAGTACCATCATGCACCATTCCAGGTGGAGGGTATCTGGTACCTTTTATGGATGAGAGTAAAGGAGGTCACAAGTGGTGAAGGGACTTCCCTACCATGGCAATCTACTCCACAGAGGGTACTTTCTTATAGGAAGTCATGAACTTCTCTCCTGGGATTCAGACAAGCCAATGGGGCTTGGTTTGTCTTCTTTGTCTTACACTGGAGCTATAACCCTTCTAAAGAAGGGAGAACGCATGTGAACAGCTCATTTCATTGTACTTACACAAAAATATTATTGATTTTCTGCCTGGGAGCAGAACTAATGGATACAAACTTGCCTATGATGGATCTGTGAAAGGACTTTTTTTAAAAAAAAAAAAACATTGTAGAGAATTGTGGGGATTTTAAAATTCATCTGTGAAAACTAATCAATGAAAAATGGCTTGCTGTTGGTCCACTACAGGGAGGGGGGAAGAAATCCTTTTCAAAACCTAAAAAGAAAAGCATAGATTTAAGGATTTCACATATGATTTAACATCTTTAAAAAAAACCAGCCCAATAATAATACCACACTTTGTATAGCCAGACAGCTCTCCATTTTAGTAGACTTTAGTGGTCTTTATAACGATTTATGAATCACTTCATGAATTCCTGGCTGATTCATCTGGGTGACTATAGTATCTACTTATACTTCCCTTTTGTCTCACAAAAGAGACACTTGGACTCAGTTCAATCCAGATTTGTCCCCAAATGAATCACAGCACGTTACTGGGGGAACTGCAGATTGAATTTGGCTTCTGGGACAATTGGGGGCAGCTTTCAGTAATGAAGAAATGGCTGCTGAGAGCTCTGGGTAATTGCAAAACAATCCATCTGGGCAGAACCAATGCTGGCCAAGAGCTGTGTGTCCATCCAAGGAGTTGGTCTTCAGTCAAAGAGCCAAATCGGCACCCTGGAAAGGAGTAGAGCTGTCTCCTCATAAACAGCTGGGTCAATAATTACTGCAAACAACCCATCAAACCAGAGGGGCTCAAGACTTAAGAATGATCCCCATGCCTCCGGGGAACATGATTTGAGAACTGTGGGCGAAATGATCATAGAGATTTAAATGGCGATTCAAACGTATATATTAAAGAGTGAGCATTTGTGAAAATGGAATAGACAATGTGACCCACAGGAGAGTTATTCCACTCGGGTACAGAGAACAAGCTGTAAAGTCAGGAAAATATTCATTGCCAAAGGTTCAGAATTCTACATAAATATATATATTTTCTGGTAAACTCTGAAGCGATACCAAGGATATTGCTGTTTTCCTTTGTGGAAAAGAAAATGGAGGAGAAATGATCTACAGTATACAAGAGCAATGAGTCCTGCAAAAAAAAAGAGCTAAGATTTCTGAAATGTCTGGATTCCAGGACCGGCTGTGACTCAGTCACTTTTTCTCTTTCAGAATCTCTTGTGAATGGTAGGAAAAGAAATAGCCAACTCTGCCAAGTTCTCCTTTCAAAAGAGTACTAACCAAAAGAAAATTCTGTCTAGGGTAGTCTTAGACATTTGATTTAAAAATATGTTCTGAAAAGGGAATTTCTGCAGTGATGTGACTCTTCTTAGGTTGCTGTGAGTGTACTCGACCCAGTGGGATAACTCACTGCTCTACAGCAAGGGAAGTGTCCCTTGTTTAGCATGGCAGCCATGTTGAATGTGCTTTCTGACAGGATGCATTATGAAAGAGTAGCATCCAGAAAAGACTATAATGAGAACGCTAGACAAGAAAAATATTTTTTTCCTAAAGGTGAGAAAGGGAAGCACAGTGTATCCCTACACAGATCATCCTAAAACCTTTCCTCATGGCTTCAGAACACAAACAGTTTCTTTAAAGTCTATGCAACTTCGAGTATCAGATTTAAATGGAGCTTCTGTAAGATGTGGCTAGATCCATTTGCAAGCCAGTATTAAATGAGATACACTGTCAGTATAATCTGTGAACTATCTGAGAGGTAGTTCAGTGATTGATTATGTGCTGTTTGGATATAGTTTCTTTGAAATATCAAGTAACTGTAAAGGAGTATTTACTACCTTCTCTACTGACTAGAGAAGTGAACTGGAGGGGTCACTGTTTCAAAGGCCACAATCAATCTGAAAAGGGCTCATGGTTCTTCTGGGTGACTCCTTGGCCATTTATGTTCAATTTGCATCTGGAGCACTCTCACCCAGCAACATACAAAGACACGTACTTAGTAAATGCTGGTCACTGTTACCAAAGAACTGCTTAGTAGAACAATCCATTGCTTCCAGAGACTGAGCTCCCCACTTGGTGTCAATTCCTGGGCCCAGGCAGATTTGCTCAATTGAAACACACATCTCTTTGGATATTACATTTGTTTCTATTTCTAGATGAAACATCTATTCTAGAAGAAAATATTTAAGAGAATGTCCCTAAACCATTTGTTCTGGGGTTGACTAAAATGTGGATGTTTTTCTTCTTGCTTCTAACTACACAGAAAAGCAACCAAAGGTATTTTTTTTTTTCAAAAAATAAAAATAAAGTTAAAAAAAGACTCAACTAAAAAAAAAAAAAGTCTTAGTGTCCATTCACCTTGATAATCTCCTTCCTGACAAACCAAACTGACAACTTGCAAAAAGATGGGAGTCTCTGAACAGCCAATGCCCTCACTTAGGAAGAGAAATGACTCCCTGTATCTAGATTACATTGCCAGAACAGGAAGCGGAGGCTCTCACCAGAGTGACCCGTTCCACATCAGAGAGGAAGAACTTAGGACTAGGTGAGCACTAACTCAGTATGGAAGACTGCTGAGTCTTACCCTGGAGATTCAGGTTCTGCATAATCTGAAGAGAACACACTGTCAAGTTTGAATAATACCACAGCCTAGCAACAGTACCATACATCTGCTGCTTTGTGTGCTAAAGTAGGGGTGGCGAAAAAGGAATTCTATCTTGCTTCAAGGCATCTTTCTTACAGTTAGGACTCACATTCCTGACAGAAAGTCCCAGGGGACTAAGAAAACATCTTCTTGGCCTTAACAGGAGGAGGATTTGTTTGAACTGTGGGAACAAAATAAAGATGGCTGACTCGGCTTCTAGAGTCCAAGTGACCTCATTAGCATTTAAAAAAAAGAACTTTTGTGGACATCTCAATTTTTGATTTTTATATATGCTTATACTTAAGATAAAACGATAAAACAGTGTGTTTCAGAAATTAAAAAAAACATGGAAAATAACCTTATGTGACGAAGTATTGGGACCAGAAGAAAGCGATTTGCTTGGTAAGTGCATGTGGAGTCTCACAGCAAAGTCTCGAGCAGAGACTGAAGTGACTCAAAGGAGAAGGTGGCAGAAGGACAGACAGCAACCACATGCTCTGGTTACTGTTAACTTGTCCAGAATAATAAAGCCATCATTGCCGTGGAGTTCCTACCTCCATCTCCATGCACTTCATTCAATCCCATAGATATCCCCTAGAAGCATGGAGGGGCTACGGTGGGAGTGGCAACTGCCACCTTCACAGTTTCTGCTCTCAGAGAGACATAGTATAATAGAGTGGATATAAATCCACAATAAAGTCAGGCAATAGGCTGGCAAAAGGAAACAGAGCAGTCAAGCAACACAGTGAAGCGGGATGGGAAAAGCTTCTCTCAGGCCAACATCCAGGCTCATACCTGTAATCCCAGCACACAGGGGACAGAGGCAGGAGAATCACTGTGAGTCTGAGACCTGATTTATCTATCAAATCCTAGAACAGCAAGGGCTACACGAGAATCCATCTCAAACCAACCAACCAACCAACCAACCAACCAACCCACCCACCCTCCGAAGCTAACAAAGGCTCACCAAAGAAATGTCTCTAAAATGGAAGTTTGAGCAGACACTAGAAAGAAAGGCATCTTCATGCCAAGCACCATCATGATAATGTAGGGTCTCAGGATTCGCAGATGCAAAGGCCTGGAGGCAAGAAAAGTCAGTCCTTTCTAGGATCAGCATGAAGGCTGGTAAGGCTTCAGCCTATTAAACCAGGGTAGCAATGGAGGAAAACCTGGCTGGAGCCTGACCACAGAGGACCATCACATCTTGGTATGATTTGGGAGGGCATAGAGAGGAATAAATTTATATTTTAAAAGACAAGTCTTGTGGCACAGAGCAAAGGCTGATGACATCGGGGTCATAGGTCAAGTCAGTCACAGAGAGAACAGTGTTGCTGTACTTGAAATGGCAGGTCAGGTAGGGGCTCGAAATGGACTGGAAGAATGGTTCTGATTAAGCCTGAAGTCCATTGACAGATTGATGAGTTAATTAGATGTGAAAGAGCAAGGGAAAAGATCAGAGGTGAGTCCTAGGCTTTTCGGGTCTTTAATGGTATGTTAAAGATAGAGATAGCATTAACTCTTGATTGCATTATAAAGAAATATGCTAAAGTCTGAGAGTTTGATGGGCATCCAAATCAGAGATAGGTCAGGGAAGTGTGTGTGTGTGTGTGTGTGTGTGTGTGTGTTGTGTGTGTGTATGAGAGAGAGAGAGAGAGAGAGACAGAGAGAGACAGAGAGAGAGACAGAGAGAGAGAGAGAGAGAGAGAGAGAGAGAAAGAGCGCACACATATGAGCGTATCCAGAGAGGAGGGAGATTTTAAGACTCTTAATCGCAAATGCCCTTGGAGGTCATCTTTCTAGAAAGCATTAGACATCCTCAGGAGATGCTAAGTGAAAATAACATCTTGACTTCTACTATAACTCTCTGATGCTGTCATCTTCATCATCCAATTGTAGAGCCTGCTGCTATGGTGCTCACTCCATATGACATGATCATGAGAATCAAGATTGATGGACATTAGTTATTGTCTGTTTATTTGTTGCCCTCTGGGTTAGGAACGTCTCTGTGTACATGACAAAGTATCTGCCATACAAGTCAGGGGTCACACAGCGAGGAGCACTGAGTAAAAAATTGTATCTACGTGAGAATGCACACAGTTGTGTGGAGAAAGCATAGCAGGAGTCAACTCTCCTTTAATATAATAGACAAGCAAGGCTGACAAGTGCTTCTTCGTCCCAGACCTCTGTTACTCTCCCTAACACAGAGATAATTTTCAATTTTTTTGACACTCTTGGATTCTTCAAAGACCTGAAAAGCCATAACTATGTAGCATACACACTTGGGATGGCAAAGAACAAAATGATCCTTTCGAGTTGTACTAGAAAGTAAAATAACATCAACTCCACAGTCTTAAGTCTAAGAGGCTCAAAGGACAACCTTTGTCTGACTGAGGACCAAATGAAACCCTTTCCTGTCCCTTGTCTTTTCATCTGGAAGATGTTCAGCGTTCTCTGTAGGTGAAGACTGGTTACATTTAGGATGAATGCTACAGTCACCATGGTTTCCTACTGGCCAAACAATAAACTCTTGTTCATAAGAAGCACCAACTTCTTAGTGTGGCTAATACCAGGTAACTCTCAGTTACATGCTCTGCCATAGTTATGCCTGTTTCTGTCCCTCTTGCCGTTTGCACACACCCTTCCTGCCTATAGACCATTGACTTTCAGGAGAGATCCTGCTTCCTCTATTGATTCTACCCCATTCTGAGAATAGATGCTCTTGCTCTGTGCCTCCAAAGCCACTGTACCACCTTTTTTCTTTAGTCTTGTAATCCATCATGCCCTATTGGCTTGGCTGTCCTCCATGGTGTATTCAATGTTCACCATTATCTCATGCTTCATAATTACCTGCCCAGTGATAGACTCAATGAACCAAAGAGCCCCCAGGGCTAGGATAGATCCTGGTAAGTGTTAACATCTTGGTATATTTTTATGAGTTCTGAAGACACACTAGGACATTCAGAAGACAGAAGCTATGAAGAAGCTGTGTCGACGAAGACACCAAGATACCTGTTTGCTCAGGTGCAGGACTAGGAAAGTAACAGGCCTAGTTGAGAGGTATTCTGAAGCTCCATATGCAGGCTGCAAGAAAGCACCACACCTCTTAACAATGTGTGTGTGCCTAAATGTGTGGTGGACTGGCACCTAGGAATTGCATCAAAGTATGCTGGAGGTGTAAGATGGCAGAAGCATTTAAGATCAAGACTACCATCCATCTGACGCCCTCCCCATCAGAGAGAATACTATGGGAGCCCTCTATGGAGCAGTGGGTTCGTGTTCCCTGGACAGTCCCCTTATCCCTTCCTAAAGCTTCCTCAGTACATGGCACAGAACGCAGAGAAAATTACTCTGAAGCTTATGAGGAAGCCAGGCTTCTGCTCTCCTAAATCAAACGCAGCTCTAGCTGGTAGATCTATGAAACAGATCTTAAGAACCAAGGAGTTCCCCGGGGTATGTGCCTCTGTCTCAAGAGAGGGGGAGGTTTCCGAGCTGAGAACCAAGCTGAGCACTGAAGTCCGCATAGAACAGTCAGAAAGGCCGAGTTAAGGCACTGCAACAAGCGAGCTAAGTGAGGAGCAGGAACAGGCTGGCTTGTCTGGAGGGAGAGCTTTACTAACTGAGAAAACAGTGAAGAGATGTGGTGACTCTTTGACCTTCATCATCCAGGCAGATGGTACCAAGTTTCCAGTGGTGAGTTAGAACATGGCCCCATGAGCATTAGCTTTGGTTGGTCAGAGACATACAAGCCCTGGGCTTCTAGTACTCAGCAGGGACACGAGAACCTGGCAGTCCTCATTTGGTAAAGGTGAGCTGACTACTTTTTCCAATACGGTGACCCCTAACATTTTTCTGGTCTTAATTCTTGTGCCAGACTATACATTTTGCAAAGAGACACAATCCTTTCTTTTCTTTTACTCTTCTGTGTCTCAGAAGTCTCAGAAACTGGGCTCAGGACAGCTTTTATAGGCTCTTCCATTGTGGAGAGCCCACATCCCTGGCATTGATATTACAAATTGCACCAGGCCATGCTTGTGGCTTTCAGAAGGATGAGAGGCAGCTTACATTCTCTTGCAAAAATGAGTAACTCAAATTTAGGTGACTTATCACTGGGGCTAAGATTTCTCCATTTCAAAACGGCCACCCGTAAGTATTTTTTGTATGTGTTGGTATAACAGTCACACTATAAGGTCCAATGATTTAACATTTCCAGAGAAACTGAGCTCCCCTCATGGGAAGCCACTGTCATAGACATAAAGTATGGGTAGCTCATCCAACATGACATAGTAAAACACTACTTCCCATAAGAAGTTCAAATCAACATCAGAGGATCAGCTGTGGCACCGCTCAAATCCCTGAAATTACGTGTCATCCAGTTAGTATTTAAAAATAAAAACAGACTCTCATCAAATTGAGAAAACTTACATTTATTTTATGATGGTCAGGATGGAAGAACTTGATGTTAGACTGGCAGCTGCGGTGGGCCCTTTCTAACTTCTGACAGTGACTCAGCCCATTTTATTAATGAGCTAAAGCTAAGTAAATGATGAATCAATGCCTGCAAAGCAGGAAAAGATGCCAGTGTCCCACTAAAAGTGCAAAGTGTGATCAACCTGCTTCCGTTAAGAGAACTGCTGGAGTTTTTACTGGGGGATTTCCCAGGCAAACAGAGCAAAGATGTATAAACCCAGAGCGGAAGGTAAACCCATTTCCTCTCCATGTTTTCATCCTGCTCCCTAGTGCAAACATAGTGAATAATTCAGGGTTTCTTCATGTCTTCCTCTTCTCTAACCTGATTGGAAGAGATAACCCACATCTCACATTTGCCCAGTCAGTCAGGTGTGGGGTCAGGATACACACCCTGTAGCAAGGGCATGCAGCAATCTAAACCCACGAAAGTGCAAACATGTCTGTATTCATTCCCATGGAGCTACAGTGTCTTTCCATCCTCTTCCTCCTTTCTCCCACCATGGCTACTTATATTATTGATTACTGTGATCACTGCGTTCGCTCTAGATTCTGACTCTAATCCCTCCGACACGCCAAGGTACCACGAATTTGTCTCGGAAGCCTTGTGTGGCCTACTGTATGTGGCCTATGGTGAGCATTGTTTTTAAATCCACCTGTAAACTTTATAAATGCTAATAAGGATAAGCTCCTCTCAGCTTCTGGAATGCATTAGGTAACCAGAAGGACAGACTTCCTGTCTCCAGTGAGCATGAACATAATGGGTGGTAAGCACTGACATGGTTTTGCTTATGCCCTTCAAAGGGAGGCTACACTTTACCCTGCACACAGGACTGCTGAAATAATTCTTATCTTCTGATTCACATTTCTAATGAGCCCACACAACTCAATTCATCAATTCATTATTCCCTCCCCCTCCCCTCTCTCATTTCCCAAAAGTTTGTTAAAAGGCACAGTTTCTAGAGAGAATGTGAGAATTAGTTTGGCTCCTTTCCTCCATTCTTCAGTGAGTCTGTCTCCCAATGAAGCTCCTGAGTGAATTCTTCTTCTCTGTCATCCTTCCAAGCACCAGTGTTCACGAGGAACCCTACACCAGCTTCACTCTGAAGCCCCCCCAACCCCCCTTCCAACTACAAATGCCTTTCTTATGCAGACTTCTCCCTCTCTAATGCCAATCTGACTCTGCATTTCTCCTAACAATGGTTATTTGCTTCCAGTAGGATGGGGCCAACTCCTCGGTTTAAAACACAAGGCTCCACTGACGCCAGCCCACTACCATCCAACCATCACCCATGTGCTTCCTGCATATGGCTACCCTGAAGGGCCAAGAAGTTGTGCTTGCAGGGTGCCTTCGAGTCCTCTGTATCTTGCAGGTGTCCTCACTGCTCTGGATGCTGTCCACCTTTACCTATGTGGAGAAAAATTCCTTTTCTCTCGAGGCCTGTACTGCCATTCCTTTCACACACTGAGAAACTGACTGGGTTTGCGGTTCACAGAAACAGATGCATTTGGGGAGCAGAGGCATGAGAACCCACCCTCAGACCCAAAACCTCGAAAGCCACCGGAGAATTCAAAAGTAAAAATAACATGAGACATAGAGTTCTTTAGGGGATTTTTTTTTCCCACAGAAATTCCTTATGAGGGAGATACCAACAGAAGGCATTGTGTGAACAGTCGTTTTCTGATCAGTCACACACATCTATCACCTTACAATCTTTTCCCATGATGCTACAGTTGGGAGATGATCAACTGCCCATGGCCTGTGTGCTGAGGCATTGCCCAGGTACCTCCCTGTAGTGCCTTGGGAAGGGGGGTGGAGCTCTGATGAAGTGGGGTCTAGTGGAACGAAGTTAGCTTGCTGGCAACATGCCCTTGAAGGGGTAATTGAGAATGTTGTCCTTTTCTGTTTCTTTACTTCTTAGGCATCAGGAGGTGAAGAGGCCCCCTCTGCCACATATTCCCACCCCGATGAGCCCAGAGTAGGGCTCAGTGACCATGGGCTGATTTCTCTGAAACCATGAGCCAAGACTTACATGTTTCTTCTCTTTTGTTCCCAGTCATTCTATCAATAATAGAAACCTGCCTAGCACACAAACTTGTATTGCTATCTGTGTGACTATGGTACCATTCCTATCCAGAAAGCTCCTCAACTACTGGAAACTGAGTCCCAAAACAGGATGAGGAGAGATGGCAGCAAAAGTGGGCCGTTGTGACACACCTTCCAGCTCCTGACACCTGAGCTGTCCACTGCCAGTATCATTTTGTTTGTTATACACATACAAAAAAAGTAACAGATAATGAGATATTTGGTCCACATACTTGGTGTATGTTACTTTTAAAATGTCACCCCTGGGTAACTCAACCCACCAACAGATTATTAATAAAATTCAGCAACTGTCAGAGCTCTTCTCAGTAGAGGGAGGTTTGGCGGCGACACCTATTATGAGAGACAGATGGCCTTACCTCTCAGTGCCTGCGTCCACAGCTGTGAGTGGAGGTAACTGGGAGGAGGGGTTGTGGGGGCTCCCCTGTACATTATGTCCCGGAGAAGGGTGACTGACAGGATGTGGGGGTGGCACGGCCCCAGCAGCTGTTCCACTTCGGGTTGAATGATTGCTGGCGAAAATGGGAGCTGAAATCAAGAGAGAAGCAACGTGAGACGATGCCCTGAAGGAGGCCCACATTTTAAACACCAAAGCTGACAGCAAGCATATTTCAGGGGCTTGTTTGTTTTTCTCCGAGTGTCTTTTAGGGAACAGTTCTCCCCTTCCTGGATACACACAGCTTTTGTTTCTATGGCGGAACAGGTTCTCTGGCTCTTGCACCTTCCCCACCATCTCAGGAACTCTGCCTGAATTTGCTCCAGGCTCACCTTTGCCTCTGAAGTGCTGTGTGTCATGCCAGCTCCCTCCCTGGTCATTATAATTAATCATGTGTTGTTTGCTTCTATGCAGAGGGTTCTATGTGCTTTTCAGTCACAGAGGATGATAGCTGCATAATGGCATGCTCAGTCAGCTGACTCCAACGGGTGCAGCACGGGCCTTCTCTCTCTTCTATCTGGGCAGCAAGATGCTGTGGGCCAGGCCTCTGCTCTCTCTGCCATTGCCACATGTCAGCACAAAGACAACAGAATGCACCTGACTGCAGTTCCAACATAGGGTCCTATACTCTGAACTAAGAGCCTGACAGACTGCAGACATTTCCATGATGGTGTGATGAATCCTCTTGTACTGAATCCAAGATGAGAAAGTAAGCAAAGAAAGTCCTCATACACAGCTCTGGGTCTGTCCCCACCACTGCCCATCACACACGGAGGGAGAGTCAGAGTCTCATTCTTCTGGCAGCCTCACCTTTGAAAACTGTAAAGGACCTCAACCTTGCCTATGAGCCCATTTACATCAGCTAATTGGTAAGATGTCGCCTGATAACCAGGGCTTGTCACTTTCAAAGTCTATCAGAGAGGAAGGACCTTAGTGTGGAGGACCTACTCAGCAGACATATCATTAGGCTGTAATCAGGTGACATCACTCCAACTCTCCTTCACTTCCTTCTCGGTATACAGCTCTGTTCTATGCCCATTCCCTTTGGATTTTTACTAATATCAAAGAACAAATGGATTTTTTTTAATTAAAGAAATCAAGTTCAGGATTAAGAAAGTCATATTGTCAAAAAGATTTGAAGGTTTAAAAGTTCAGGGAGTTGTATTTTTAGACCAATATCACTTTCATCCAACCTCACCAGGATAGAATTAAGACCCCAGATGACCCAGCCCCCAAAAGACTAATCCAATGGCATAGGAGTTCAAGGACTTTCCGGAGCATGTGAAGAAGCACAATTATCATCTTCCCGCTCAAAAAACTACTGACATGGGTGTGATCTCATCTGAAGGGTTTATTTCTGGTAAATCAGCATTCTGTCAGGCTCACTCCTATCCTCAGAAACCTTCGCCCTTCCACAGTCCTCTAAGTCCTGAAGTGGCAGCAAGGCCAGGAAGTGCTTACTGGTTCAAAAAGTCAAGCCCAGGCTTTTCTTGCGCATGTCAGCTTCCATGAAAGTACACATTTGCAAACTCGCAGAGTCACCTTATGAATCACTGCCCTCATTTGTGCCCTGCTGGCTCAGGGAACCACAATTCTACCTGTATTCCCAATAATAACTTGGCCCAAGGGAGAACGCTGCTTGGATTGACTGTAGCAATAGTGAGTTTCAACATTGGTGTTTGTCAGCATGAAGCTTGGGTTTTATATACTGCTCTAAAAACGAATGGAATTAATAGGTCACAGAAACACTGGGAAACACAGCTACCTTTAAAAAACTCTGCTTTAGGTATTTATACATCAGCTCTCTTTTATTTTGTAACAGTTGCTGAATGTACCCATCGCTTATTCATGCCTAGAGGTATTTTTGTTTGTATGTGTTTATGTTTATTACAAGGGAAGTGCTGCCCTCACTGTTTACAACCTCATGGGCAATAGGGAAACTTGGTTGCACATGCTAAGCTTTACAATATGGCTCAGCAGAAAATAGGGTGTTTCTCAAAGGTCTATAGTACTGCTTTAGTTGGATTTGACATTAGATACAATTAAACAGCTAGACGACTTGGTGTCATTTATAGCCTGTCACTGAAAGTGAGGACTTACTGAAGGGCTCTGCTTTCTCCCAGCCAAGTCAAAACCAACACCTATCACTCATTCGTCTATCATCCATCCACCCAACATTATTTTAAATGGTATGTCTGCTATGTATTTGGCTAGTCTACCATTTGTGTATTTCTGTCCGTGACTGGGTTTCAGCTTGAAGATAAAGAAGCACAAGTATGCATCAATGCTATCAAAATACCAAGATTTACTAATGCAGACCTCTTAAACACTGTTCCAACACTTTAACACACTGATTTGTGGCTCTACCCAAACCAGATAAGCAACCACATCTGGAATTTATTCCAGCAGTTTCTACTTTGGTACTTTTGTATGTCCTCTACCTTGATATTTAGCATTTTTGCCTTCCTCTCTCTCCCTCTATCTCCTTTGCTGGGGGGTGAACCCAGAACACGATGCCCATTAAGAAAGTGAGCTATCCTGGAGCTACAGCCATGACCTCTTTTCAGACTTCTCTAAGGAGCTGATCACTCTACAAATATTTCTGGAGTAGCTACCATATGGCAGGTACTGAGATAAACTATAAAACTAGACATATCTGTTATTACCAATTGCATTAATTCATGTTTGCTTTTTGAATGAATAAAGACAAATAATCTAAATGCCAATAAAATCTATCTGGAGCTCTAATATAGAGATAGAAATTTTATCTAAAATTTTCTATTCCCTTCTGATCAAAGACTGCCCCAAGGTAGTATTAATTCTCTCAGATTTGTAAGCAGACTGGTGTCTTAACCTCAGGGCCTCCAAAAGTCTAGAGCAGAAAGCCAGAGGTATATGGTGCAGTTGAGGAAAGGTCTTCCCAAGCTTTATGAAGGCCAGAAGGAGGTGGAGAG
>JADRCH010000189.1:1608778-1740382 GCA_019843965.1 Rhynchomys soricoides | reverse complement strand
GAGCTGTTAAGAAGAATAGAGAGATTATGACTTAGTTGAAAGAAACTTATTAATCACTGTCTATAGAGAACAGTCTGCCTGCAGCGTCCAGGGTATAATTGCTAGTTGTAGATATTACCTGTGACCAAAATAATGAAATGAAATTGAGGGTAAGTAATAAAGATACATGCATGTCTTTCTAATATGCATCCAGAGAACAACTATCTGGAGTCAGCTAGCTATGTCTGCAGCAGGACTGTCCTTGACCTTTATCAAATAAACTGTTTTCATGGCTCAGAAAAGTGTCTTTGCTATCTACAGTGACTTCTGGAACACCTAGCCTCATCAAGACACACATCTAGAATATACGTTTAAGTACGATAGTCTCCGAGCATTATTTCTTCATTTATTTGAACACAATACCCCACTATCTTCTTTGCACAGGCAGGTGCTAATCTTTATTAATGGTTTAAGTTTGAATACCGCCTGGTTTCTCACAGACCTGTCTGCTTCAGCATCTACTTACTGACAAACCCACAGGCTTTGCCAAGGTATTTCCAGTCTTAGGAGGAAAATCTCCATGTTGGAGTAGAGCTGTAAGGTTACTCATAAAAGAAAATAAACTTTTATTTCTGTACTTACTCAAAATTATTTCCACAGTTCAACCAATGGGGTGTACAATGCAGCCCACCGATCAAAGCCTAAAGAGAACGGATCCCTCCAGAACTCAGACAATATTAACAAAACTGCTGTGACCACATCAACCGGACACAGACCTCCCCTGGGGGCAGCTTTCATTGTCGTGTCACCTTGGGGGTCAGTGCTGTCTACAAAGCTAGAAGGGGGCTTTTCTGTGAACTTCCAGACACGGCTGGTGATTGGCAGCTGGAACAACTGATTAGGCACAGCAAAGAACAAACTAGAAGCCCTTATTGCTTTTGTGATTAAGTGGTGGTGAACTCCCCAAGGAAATAAAGCCTGGTGAAGCAATGAATGTATGAGCTCTGCCTGCTGCCCAGAGCTAGAAGCCCCTTCCCTACTGCTGCGGACTCTTTCATAGGGCCTGGCTTACGGCTGACCTCGGACCCTGTTTCCAACAGTAATGGGTAGAGGTAGCTCTGTGATCCATGTGGCTCTCAGGCCCTCAGGGCTGGTGAAGTCTAGGCTGCCACCTTAAACTATTTCAGTTAATCAGGGTCGATCAACATCTGTACGTCCAAATAATGACTATTAATCTATTACTTCTAACAGACAGAACACCTTTGGGGATACTTCACCTGTGAGGTATTTACCATATAGAGAGAGGATGCAGGGAGGACTTTAGGAACCCCAAATGAAGACTACTTGCCTTGGGCCATTTTGAGGTCTGTTGTAGACTACTACTCACATCACTTCCTGATTGTTTTCATCATTCAGAGGGTGGGCACAAAGACTTTCCTGTCAGTCAGTCTGAGGCATACAAAATTAGCCAGCACAGACAGGCCTCATAGAGTAAGCCTGTGATCCTAACTAATAAGGAGAAGGAAGTAAGAGCTCTCAAGTTCATGGCCCTGTTGGAAAGGAAAGTCAAAAGAAGACGTCATGGATGTAGCTCAGTGGGCAAGCCCTTTCCCGGCAAGCACAACACTAGGTTCAATGCACAGTACAGCAAAGAACAGCTAGTATGTTTTCTTATTCAAAATGACAGGAAGCTACACTTATTCTTTGATAATCTGATAACCCAAAAGAGTTATGGAAGTAAGACATACTGATTCGCTAGGTCTTGGGCTGAGGCATGCTGACATTCTACATTTCTGTGACTCTCAAAGTAGACCAGGTGCATCCATGAAGTAGCAGGGGCTAGACTAGGTCTCATGGCCATTCCATATGCTTCCTTCTCCATATTGGGGGACTCACAGCTATGACTGATTGAATACTTATCATGTGCCAAGGACTTTAAAAGATTTGCTATTTACTGATTAGGTTTGAGCCCTAATCTGGTTCCTGGTTTGGTGGCTTGGCTATGGTAACCTGGAAAGTAAATAGTGAAGGTGACATTAAACCAGGAAGTAAGATTTCAGGTCACATGCCCCTAACCACTACCCTGCATTGCCTCTTAAGTACCAGATGAATTGGAAACAAGGTACAACCATATCTAGCATTGCATTTGAAAGGCCTCTTGGAGTAGAGAGACTTGGGTAGCTACCACACTCTCAGTGAGAATGTCAAAAATAACACTCTCTGTTTCTGTCCATTCTCAACCCAGATGAGGCCAGCTCTGAAATTTAATTTAGACAAGAAATTAACTGAAAGGTTCAGTTTGGAATACAAATAACTGGTAAGAAATGTGTTTTTTTTTCTAAGTAAAGATTTCAGATCCATGTCAGAGGCATATTGATCCATAGGTAAGGAAGGAGTGAGGCCTGCAGGGTGACTGGTGAACAATCAGCTGTACGTGCCCTTTACTGTAGCAAGCATGTTGTCCAGGCTGTGAATAACGTGCCTCCAGAAGATTTACTGTGTCTGTCGAGACTACTGAGCTCCCCTGTAAGCCTGTGCTTGGAGGCATTTATGGCCTCTGAAAAGCCCTAGCACTGTTCTGGCTTGTCCTCACCAGAAGGGAATCAACCTTATCCCAAGATGGTGGCTCTCACTTGTAATGAATGTCAGAGTCATGTTGGGCTCCTGAGAAATGACATTAATTGCTTGGTGACGAGCACAAGGGGAGGAAGTCTGGGCTGACCATTCATCTCTTGGGCAGAATTTCAAGGGTCAAGGCACAGAGGAACAGACTAATCGATGAGACTAAGGTAAATTGGATCTCAAGGAGACATTAACAAGAATTACAGGGTCCATATGAAAGGTGAGCTTAATCTTGTCTCTCTGTCTCACTCCCAAGAGAAGAAATTCAGAGCTGGGAGGAGTTCAATAAGCCATTTAACTGCAATGGAAATTTTGGCTCTTTTGCCCTCATCAGAAATCAAGTACTTGAGGCAGATGGTGTCAGCACAGTTAGGAACAGGAGACCATGAACACAACGGAGTCACATGGACCTGGACTGGAAGTTTAGCACTAGAATTGCCAGGTGTTTCTTTATCTTAAAAAGGATAATACTTCACAGGATTGCATGGAGAAATATAAATACAGAATGTATTAAAAACCCAAATAGGGACTGGGGAAATGGCTCAGTAGTTAACATTAGTTGCTGCTCTTGAAGAAGGCCCAGGTTTAGTTGCTAGAACCCACATGGGACCTCAGAAATGTCCGCAACTCCAGATCCAGGGAATCAACACGCTCTTCTTGCTTCTGTGACCAATGCACATGTGGTACACAGTCATATAGACATACATGCAGTTGGAACACTGACATACAGAAAATAAAATAAGATTAAAAGAATTAAAAGCACATAGCACAAAGGCTGAACTAAGGGTGTACATTTACAGAACGCTCTTATCATTTTGACTTTATTATTTCAATTAATACAATCTTATTCACAAAGACATGCATTGCTTCAAAATGGTAACTATCTAATAAAGCTTTCCTATGTAAACCCTGGGTGAAAAAGAACTGCACATAAACTGTGCACTGGAGTCCTTCACAGTGGAGTTTATGCATTCTCTTTAATCAGCTTTTTACTGTCCAATATTTTAATGTATGTGCTACAAAGTGTTTGGGACCCAGAACAAGTCATGATAGGGTTACAATGTGCTTTACTTTGAAGGGGTAATACACACCTTCGCAATACAACCCATAATTCATCTCAGCTTAGAAGATAACAAGTCATTTTCATGCATGCCTGCACTTCGTTAAGGAGCGAAAATGGGCTGTTACTAAAATGTCAACACAATTGTCCTTCTTGAAGCTTGGTTTATCTTGAAGTATTTTATATTTTCAGTGCTTCCTTTTTGTTTCTTTCTCCTCTCCAGAAACATAAAGATCCAGCCTTAGTTAATTTTCAGAATTCAAAGAAAGACTTCCTTTTAGACATGCTGGGGAAAACTGCCAATATTGGGAGTGTTCAGATATCTGGTCCCCAAGAGTGAAAATTTAAGTCCAATACCATCTGCCGTTCTTCACAATACACCTCAAAGCAATTTAATTGCACCTTCATCCAATGGAAAACGCCCTCCTGACCTAAATTCACACACCAGAAAGAGTTTTCTAGCAAGGAAAAATGCCTGCCAGGGTAATTTACTAGGAAGGCTGTGTTTGATTCTAAAGTTAATTGGAGAATGGGAGAGACCTCAGTTTATGCTAATCCTTTTGCTGATGAGAAGGGGCTGTTTCCTTTTTCCTGTTTCCTTTCCTCCTAATGTCAGGGCATTGCCACCTCGGCCTTTCCTCAGGAAGGGCATCATTCCGCACCCACATTCCGCCTGTGTCAGGAGAAAGCCACTTCTTAAGAGTTTGCACATTCATCCCTCTAATCTTTCCCTTCTCCCTGCGGCATGAATAATTTTAATATTGCCAATCACTAAAAAAAAAAAATCTATTCTTCCTGCCTGTCTCACTCCCCGCTCCACTTTGCAGTGTGGAGTATCATTATCCAGCAGCCCTGATAAGAGCATAATGAAACAATCCCTTCTAAATCGCATCGGGTGGCTGTCACACTAAAATGACACCACCCGTACATCCCTGACATCCTACCCTCGGCTAATTGATGGCAACTGTCTCCAGTGCTCTAAGACAAAGGAAACATACACATGTCACAAGACAGGAGAGCTACCTGGTAATGGATAAACAGATATGTTAGGGGGCTGCTGGATTTAGGTAAGCGAGGGCACAGCTCTGAAGAATGTACCTATTAGCTTTGTGCTTAAGAGTGCTGCTGTTCACTGGGGAACAGAAATAAGTAAGGTAAAATAAGAATGTATTGATGTCTGGACAGTTGCATGAATATTCAGCTTCTCTTACAAACATATTCTCCCAAGAGCTCCAAACTTCAGCATCGGCAGGCCAATTACATTTCTAGCTCATGTAGCTAGATTTATCACCAGGTAAGAAGTTATCAGTGTTTGGGAGAGTATATTTGCTTACAAAGCCTTTCTGGGGTATACCATGATGCAACTAGAAGATATGGTTGATGTCACCCACATGATTGCCAAAGTACCATCAAGACTTCTGAAAATACAAGTGTAATTAGCTTCTGTTTGGGAAAGCTCCTGAAAACATCTGTATTTCAGGACAAAAACATTCTTTTCAACTCAAATGGCATCATCCCGGTACTTCGAGGGGCCAACATCTCATGCAGACTTCTTAGATCTTTCCAGACAATGCATGAAACATCAATCCTCAAGTTGCAGACTGTGTTTCTACTATGTATCATCCCTCTCCCACTTCGTCACCCTACTTTACACAGAAAAGTCAGTAGCATAATGTGAACACGCAGACCGTGCAGTGCTCCCTTCAGGGATCTGCATTTCCCTCCGCCTGTATGTTAGATTTTCACCCCCTTTCAGGTCAGAGTGGCAAAGCAGAGAGCAGGAAAGTGAAGCTAGCATGGCTAACTGTTCCTTGTGGCAATTAAAAAGTTCTCCTCATCTCAGCATCTGTAGTAAAGCCTAACTTATTCATAAATAATAATAACCATTTTTGTATAACGTATCTGATCTCCTAACCCATTGCTATACACTCCATGGCTATAACACAAAAGGTGGGATTGGGAAGACAACCAATTTGGTTTTGATTGGTTCTTCTACCTGAATAAACCACTGATCTACAGACTTTTTGAGGAAACCTCTCTTTCCTAGATGTACAGAAATTAGTACCAACAGCCCTCTGCAGGTGCTGCGATGCAGTGGGCATCCTCTCTTCGTTTATCACTAGCCTAAGGCAAAACTGCACAATGAAGTTGGTTTTGTCTGTGGCCCTTCCTTTTTCATACCTTGTTCTCACAGTCTTTCTTTACCTAGTTTACTTGACTCCCAAACAGAAATTCATTTTTTAAATCATGAATTTATGTTCACATACATTTTGGGAACATTTTGGGAAGAATTTTGATATAGCAATTTTTCTTATCTGGGAACAGATGTTTCAGTCTTCAGTTACATGGACCCTCACTGTGAGTCATAATATATTCTGAGGAAGCAGGTATCTTCCCTTTTTGGTATAAGACCAAGTGGGCCCCTCAAGTTTGATGTTTCAACCTCTAGCTTTATTCCTGGGAATAAAGATGTGGATATCTAAGAGGGGCTTTGGTTTTAAGAAACAGTCTGTGATACCCTGGGGTCTAAACCCTTCCCCTTCGGGGAAGAACAAACACAGAGAGTAAAACCATACTGACTCCTGGGATCTCCCTACTGGCTCATCCTACCTAGAACTCAGCCCCCTTTTCTCTCTAGCAGCTTCCTCCTGGATGAGAACATGCCGGCCAGGGCATCCCATGCCAAGCTGCCTCTCAAATCTTCTAGCTGATGACTCCAGGGATTATTCTGTCTGAGGGCCTCTAATCTCAGATTTCCAGAGATCATCCCACAAAAGATAAAGAAGAATAAACTTGGTCTGCATCCCTTCAAGGCAGATGGTTTTACTACCATCTGCCTCCATTGCTGAGCCTCATAAAGCTCTCTGCAAAACCATGGGGCTGGGAGACATCTGAAGCATTCACTAAATCTAAAAGATTATAGGCCCAGGCAAATTCCTATGCGTTATGTGCTCTTAACTCCTCTTACAAGGCAGCTCCTCTGTAATTAATTTATTTCAGTTAATGTGCTTTATGGCTTCCTTCATTTCATTTGGTCATTGACAAATGTTTCAGCTGTAAGTCTGAAGGTGAGGTCAGTAAACCTGTCTTGGAAAGGACCAGAGAGTAATGTGTTAGGTTTTCAAGACCAAAAGCAATGCCCTCCATTCTGTCTGCAGCTGTTCTGATCCAAAAACTTACTTTTGTTTGCATTTACCTTTAAAATTCTTAAAACCATCATTAGTTCTCTGGCTATGCAAGGACGGGAGGCAGGCCAGATGTGGTCTGTTGGGTATTTTCTCATTTCTGGTGTGAAGACTTACCTATTGTATAACAGCTACAGAGAAAACACCCATCACAGTATGATTAGAAAAATATGAATTAGAAAAACTAAATTTTAGGTAAGAAAATTAGCAGAAATAGTTTTATAGGTGCAGTGGACTATGTTTTGGGGTAACTGAAAGAGTCTGGAAGAGACTATTTACAAAAGACAAAAAGAGAGACCAAGGCTATACCTCATTATTGTCAAAGCAATGGCTGTGTGAAAGTGCACTGGCCCAGCCATCAGTACAATTTCCTTTTTTCTGTACCTGCTTCACTCACAGGCTCACTGGTCATTAAGTCCATTTTTTTTTCAAGCAGGCATGGCGTTGGTCCTGGAAGGCCAGTCTAACTAGACTTACACTCTGTGGCAATACGACACAGTCTAATGCGGAGATTTGAAAGTGGAGCTTTGGATCTGTAAGCTCCAATGTCAAATCTTGTCTTGGCTTCTTAGAAGAAATTCTATCTCTAAACTCTAGTACTACCTAGACTACAAAGAGAAGGGGTGCTGGTGTCTGTCACAGAGGCCAACATAACTTATCCACAGTTCTTTAAGCTTTTGAGCAAATAGGGAGGGAGGAAGGGAGGGAAGGAGGGAGGGAAGGAGAGAGGGAGGGAGGAGGGCGACCCACTGAGAGCTTACAAGTTGCCATTAAGCACAATGGATTCTTTTATGTGTTTCATTCTCACAGAAGGCTATGGAGTCAGGATTCTTACTATCATCTACCTACAAAAGGAAAGTAAACTCCCTTAACCACTATACCCAGCAGACGGGAAAGAGGATGGAACTTCAGATTTCGTTCCTCAGTCTCTCTGCATGACACATGATCTTCAAAGCGAAAGCAACCACAGCACTATTTTTGTACTCAGACCCTAGTAACCATCAAAACAAACTTTTGACATTGAGAGTTTGGGGCTATTTGCCACCTAAGTGATGCATTTCTGATTCCAATTTGTTTATCTTTAGAGTACCAAAGTAGAGGTCCTACATTAAAAACCAGGCAAAGTACTGGATTATAACATTTAAAGAATTCTATTTTAGTTTTCTTTTATTCCACTAATGATACTGATCAAAATTTTAATTTCTTTAAGCTCCCCCCCCCATTTCTGAAAAAACGACAACAAAATATGAGGCGGACAAGTCATTTTGTGCACCTGTTCCCTATGCTTTTGTTCAGAACTGTAACAGACATTTCCTAGTACTTGAATTCAGCACTGATCAGCACTAACAGATGCTGAGCGCTTGAGCCTCATAAGAACTCTTGTCAGGAAGTCCAGCGTTCAAGCTCAGTAAGGGGAGAGTCTCCACTGGAAGCAAGGAAGTGTTTCCGTTAGTGAATGTTGTACTTGAGCAGACTGGCTTCATGGACAGTAAGAGAGAGGTGTGTAAAACATCATATCAGTAAAACATATGTTTGAATTTAAGAAGGAGATTAAATTACCCACACTTAGTGTTTGCAGAGATCTAATTCAAAACTGCATGAAAATCCAAGTACAGTGGATCTGATACTGGCCAGCAAGGATAAAAACTTTTCTCACCTCAGATATCCAGTCCTTAGATGTGTTTGATACCAATCCAGGCATTATGGTATATATCTGGAATTATTGAAACCGGTGAGGCAGAGGAAGGATGACTGCTATACGTTCCATGCTAGCCTCGTCTACAAACTGAGTACTAAGCCAGTCAGAGTTACATAGCAAGACACTATCTTTAGGGCGGTGGAGCAAGATAAAAAAGTTAAAAGGTTCGTATGAACCAACCTGGAGAAGAAATTTCTATGCAAGCTGATGATAGCTTGTCCCCTTTAACAGTGACCAGCCACTTTGTGCAGCTGTTCATTCCTGAAAGGTAGAAGGGATGACTCTCTTAATACTTTCACAGGAAAGGATCCAGTGACATAAAACCTGTCACTTCAAAGGATATGATTAGGCATTCACAGAAACACTAGGGTTAGACTCAACTCTGTAGTTCAAAGCTGACAGAAAGACAGACAGAGAGATAAATGATACACAGATATACAGATGACAGATGATAGGTAGACGATAGACAGACAGACAGACAAGAAGGCAGACATGAGCCATGAGCAGCCAAGTTCACTAAGAAAGAACTGGGCTAGCATACAACAAGATGGCCAGAGTCTAGCTACAAACAATCCTAAAAGTGAGGCAAAGACAACATCAACTCATCAGGAAGACCAAGACTTCAGAGAGGTACTTGTGACCTCCACTGGTGTGGGTTGGAAGGGTAGCCATGGTTCAAGACATGGTTGGACACATGTATGGGACCTATCTGTCTATAACAACCGTAAAGAAGGCACCGTAAGTGCCAACCCGAGTCAGAGCTTTCGGTTAACGTGGAATGGGTACATGTCTCCATACTTCATCTTGCTTCGACACTATTACGCTAAAGCATCTCAAGTGGCATGTGAGTTAATTCAATAATGTCCTTCAGTTTAGAGCCCCATGTTATCCTTAACCTTTCTTTATAGTGTGCATGACAACAGTACAAAGGAATTCTCACTATGTCTGCAAACACCAAAAGTAAGTAGTTCCTAAGAAAAGAAAACCCTTTATGCATCAGACAGAAGAGACTAACTTCCTCTTTCTTTCTTTCCTCAGAGGCTAAACCCAATGGAAGTAGCAAGTCAGAACTTTGGACCTCCCTCCCCTTTCTGGCTCACAAAAGGTGTAAAGTGTTTCCCTTCTTAAGTTCTGGCCTGAATTTCATCTTGCCCTCCATCTGTTCCTTCAGACCTGCTTGAGATAGACTGCAAAGGCAAGATAAATGGCCCTCCTCATATCCCACCTGATGACAAAGTGATATTCAATCAGTAGCTGTTTGGGGTTGAGGAGACAAACAATAACACAAAGACAACCAAGACCTTCCCTAGTGGGGACAAGGCCACAGCTGGAGAGCCTTACCTCTTTGTCTCCTCTAGCAGCCTTCTCTTCCACCTGCTCCATGGCCACTGTCATGACTTGTTCCAGTCCAAGGACCCAAGTGCTTACTTCCCGAATGTTCTGAAACTGAGCTGGAGTAAGTCCCTCCTCCTTTAGCTGTCCTCTCACAGGTACCCTGACGACATGGAGTCCAAGTAACCAGTACCACATTTTCTTATTGAAGGGAATCAGAGCGTTTTGTAACTTCTAACTCTTATGAATTAAAACTGCTTGTTCATGTGCAAAAACATGGTTTTACAGCAAAACCTTGTGCATGTTGAAAAACTGAGTGATTCAGCTTAATCTTCCATGAAAAAACAGCAAGAGTACAAGGGAATATGCAGACAAGGAAAACCGAAGCACCCAATTTAGCAGTTTGCAAACATACAAGGGTAGTAACAGCTGTAATAGCGTCATACATGTCAGTGTGACCTGTGCTGACTGGAAACCAACATTTTAATTTGCTTTAATGGAGTGTGTATAATAAAGCTTACTCTTAATTAAAAAAAAAACACGATAAGCCAAAAACCAAGTGAGCCCCTTAAAGGATTCCACAGTGGGCACTACACATGCACTGCAGACGCAGACTCTAACTGCCCTCTTCAAATTCAAACTGGGTTTTTGATAGAAGCCACATCCCCACACATTCTGAGTCAAAACGATGGATTCCAAAGTAAGCTACTGGGATGAACAGCGCTCGCACAACCTTGGAACTCGTTAGAATAATCTGGCAGAGATTGAAAAACTTGGGTTTGTTCAGGACTACTGAATTGGAGATTCCAGGGGTACGCTCAGAAAACTTCAGTTTCACAAGGCCTTTGGTTGTCCGTACATACACTGTTGGACTGTCTCAGGGTTGAGGAGGACGAAACTTTACATTAGGGACATTAAAGCCCACAATGGTCACAATCACAGATAGCAGATATTCTACAACAGTGGTTCTGAACCTTCCTAATGCTGTGATTCTTTAAGACAGTTCCTCATAGTGTGGTGACCCACCCCCAACCATAAAATTATCTCATGGCTACTTCATAAGTGTAATTTTGGTATTGTTATGAATCATAATGTAAACATCCAATATGCAGGATATCTGATATATGACCCCTATGAAAGGGTCCTTCAACCTCCAAAGGTGTCAGGCCCCTCAGGTTGGTAAAGTGTCATGGACGAAGTTGACTGCTTGAGAAGCCATCAGAGAGGGCACCAGGAAAGCACTATCAGATATTTCCTTCACACTCCTTCTCTCTCCATCCCTTCTGTCCACCCTGCTCCAAAATGTCTCCCCTTTGTAAATTACAAACAAAACAGTGCTTCCAAAGATAATGCAGGATATACTTGTGTGCTTTACAATGTTCCGTGTCTTTCTGAAGACTTTAATGGAGGTTATGTTCATCTATTACATCTCTCTCCTATAAAGTTTAATCTGCTGGGAAATTTGTGTATTAGAGCCCTCTAATGAACAGCCTATAAATTAACAACCAGTTTTTTTTTTTGAAAAGAGACCATGGGAGGCTTTTTTTTTCTTTTTACAGAAAATTATGTCTAACATTTACAACTTTCTAAGAAGCTATCCAAAGACAGCAAATATACTCAATTTAAGAATGTATAAGGTATATTAAAACATATAACATGAGATTACTCTACAATGAAACACTATTCATAAAGCATGTTAACAGTGCTATTTATTACAAAAACTGCTATCACTGCAGAAGAAAAGCTCCCTTCTCTTAGCAATACAAAACTTTATAAATTAATTTTTAATTTCCTTTCATTTATGCTTATATATGGTATTGGACCAAAAGGAGATCTTTTGTCCCCCTGAGAAGCTTAAAGTTACACTAAAATTTGAATAGTTCAATAGGACTTACTAGCTCTAAACATAAGGATTACTTTATAACCAACAGAATCAGTGCCAATAAAATCCCCTCATTCTTGAAGGTCTCTCTGGTTTCTGCTGCAATATCTTTCTATTTCATAGTAGTTTCTATGGGACCTGACTACCTCAACCATGTCCATCAAAGGCCGGTATTGTCAGAAGCATCTCTTGCATGGGTTATCTGTCCATCAGGTTGGAGTGGAGGATAAGTGACAAGGATGCAAGCAGGCTTCATCACTTCTGGGTCACCTGACAGCCTTCATTTGTAGCTTTCAGCCCCACTGATCAGCAGTTCTGAGCAAGTCCCTAGAGTTTGGGTTTCTGGGAGATGGTGTCTAGCACCAACTCTTCATGACCGAGACCATAGGTTCACTAAGATCAGCTCACACTGAGGCCATGGTTACAGCTGTACTTTGGAGGGAGCCAGTGCTTTTGTGGCCACACATGGGTCAGATCATCTGCCTATGGCATTCTTTGTTATTGTGTAGATCCTCTGCTAAGCCAGCACAGGTCCACTTGGTCCATGCTTCTGTAAACTCACAAAATTTAGACTTGCCTACTTCATTAGCACATTATAGGAGCTCAGGTTTATACTGGTCCTAATGCTATGAATGTGGCATTCACACTTTGACGTGCTGTGAAACAGTCTAACAGATCCTCAGCAAATCACCTGGAATCTCCACACTGATCTAGGCCATAGTCGCAATAGAAAAACACAATAGAAGTGATCCATTTTAGAGCTTTCTTACCACTGCCCCTTCCCCTGGGGACCACTCAGCCATAGGCCCAGGGAGCCCAGGAATTTTCCAAGAGTGAGAAAGTAAACACCACAATTTAAAATCATCCTTGGCATGGGCTCAAGTTTATTTCATCTTTTTAACCTACAACACTATTTTCTCTGACAAAGATAAAAGTCTTTTTAGGTAATCCATTCCAAGCAGCCACTGTCTTACCCATCTGAGAAGTCTGCTTCAACAAAGGAAGTAGATGCTTCAGGACATACTGCATCTCTATGTATCAGAACTGCCATCTTCCTTGCCCATCTTAACGACATACAAATGAATCCTGTGACATCTGAGAGATGATGGAGCTCAAAGCTGTATTAAGGGCTGCCTCTCCCATACCCACATACACTCAGAAGATTTCCATAAAGATATTTTGTGCTAAATCATTTATCTAGAAACTAAAGGCATACAGATCTGATAATCATTAGGCAAGTACATTCTTGTCTTTCTGTATCTCCCTGATTTTTATTAACAGAATCTAAAAAAAAAATCCAGTACTTTGTGAACTGCCAGTGATAAAAACCCAATGTCTTACACATGCTAGACAACTTTTCCCCTTTGAACCATACCCTAGGCATCTCAAAGAATTTCTGCCACTAAGTCAAGTGTTCGGTCCATCAAATAGACTTAACAATTCAGGTTTCACATCTAACTTATTGATGAACAGTTTCCAGCATGCCTTTGGCACATGCCATGGGTTGGCCTGTGTCTGCAGACCTTTAGCCCATGTGCAGCTGGAGTGCACATGTACTCTTCACACACACATGTCTAGAGCTTAACAAAGAAGGTATGTAAGTTTGGTTTCATAGCTTTTCTCCGTGTCTGGTTCTGACTCTGGGTTTGTTGCTTATTCAGTATATCAAAAGTTGTAATCAATTATTTAAAATAATTCAGAAGCCAAGAAAGCACAATAGCACCCGAGGGAAAGAAACATAAAGTAAGGAGAATAAACTTTGACATTTATGAGCTCCCTGGAGAGGTAAATCCCAGGGAAATGCTGGTAGACTGGCTCCTGTCTGCTCTGAGTCTTCTTAGGGGCAGACAATGCCTGCCAACTGCAGGGCGCTGCACTGATGGCTGTGGCAACTTACACTTCCTTGCCTAGCGTTCCAGCTCTTCTGCTACAGCTGGAGGCTCAAAGGCAAGAGCTCAAGATCTTTTTGAGAACCAAATATAGAAAAGCATCACAGATGACAAAGGCACTTCTAAGTGAAACTAAACCTTAAAAAGTAGAGAATTCTAAAACTTTAAAAATAGTACCAGACATGTAAAAACATACATCCAGTCCAACACGAGAGCAGAAAATGAACTGTATTTTAGATGCATACAACGTAGACAACATTGTTCATAGCGGCAGGTGTTATAGCAGTCGAGATGTGGGACAAGACTGGCCAATCCCTGCAAACTGCTATTATATGTTGGTTTTCTCAGTCTCCTCTGATTACCTTTGACCTTAACTTCTGAGTTCCAGATCTTTAGCAAGGTATCTTCATTGGCTAAAAAGTACAGGGATGGTGATAGTTTGTTTTAACTATACTATCCATTCATTTCATTTGTTAGAATAAATGTTCATGTGCCAGCAGTCTATGACTCAGAAGCCCTTATGTAACCAAAAGATAGCCATGTCTCTTCACGTATGTCTAATACAAAGGTTTTCAGTATGTGTTGGTGTCCTGCAGCAGCCACATACATTTGATGATGTATCCTTGCATCTTTTAAAGATTTGGTCAGCCCTTCAAATAAGTTTTAATCAATCTCTCTGGATCTGAAAAAGATGAGGCTATGTTATCGCAAAGAAAAAGTCTCTAAGTTGCTGCTGAAGGTACCTTGATGCTGGCTTGCTGCGATTAAGACCATTCTGATGACTGATGCCCTTGAATGACTGCCCAATACCCTTTTTTCCTGCACTGGATCATCTTGAGAACTGTCACACTTACAAAGCTACACACACATGTCTTTCTCCTAAGCCACTCTACTGTATCTGTAAATTCTTCATTCTCCATGGCTTATAGAAAAAAAAAAAAAAAGATAGCATGCCGCCAACCTGGCTATGGATTGAGATGCAGATGGGAGTAAGATTTGTGAGTCACCGAGAATGGAAAAGTCTCATTGTCTAAAATGTGGTGCAGATGCGACTGGATTTCAGATGGCTTGCAGTAAGAGTTTTCTGTGTGTAAAGTAACATAACTAATTATGTTTGCTCAAGTACTCCACCACCATAGAGTCTAGAAAATGTATCAAACTGCAAGCTAAGGCAATCAAAGAAAAACAGTGAGTTTCCTTGTTGCATTAGAATAGTCTTTCCTTTTTTTTGGTGCAACCTACAATTTTCTGAATATAGGGTCACCAATGATTCAAACCCAGGTAGAAGAGAGAGAACTAGAGTGTCTTCCCTTCCTCTGCCTTTGGTTGAGAGACATTAATGGATATTCTTACAGGTTGGTTTACTAATGTGAAAGCTTTTATAGAAACCTAGGAATTCCATTCAAAAGAAAAATTCCTTTTAGAATCCACTGTTCCATTTAGAACCTAGTCTGCTGCCTGCTTCAGGGCCAACCATTTCCTTTGAGTCTAAATCAGTAAGCTTATAAGCTTCCTGGGAGGAATGGGTGCTCTTAACTTCTGGTAGAAGTCCAGAGCTAGATGAATTAATGTGTTATTTAACCTTGTTTTTTTTTGTTTGTTTGTTTGTTTTGTTTTGTTTTGTTTTGTTTTTATGAGGGAAAAGAAGGGCTGCTTTGCCAATCTGGCACAGGAGAACAACTGCAGACCACTGACACAACAGATGATTCTCAGGTAAACAAGATTGCTGTTGCATTCTTACCTGGATAGAGTTCAGGCCCAGAACCAGGCCCTGGCCCTGGGGAGTGTCTCACAGTGCGATCAGCAGCATCTCTGGGGGACGTGGCTGTCTGCAGAGGCTGCACAGCAAGGCAGTCTGTGAGGAGATCTGGATGGAGCTCAGTGCTAGAACGGAGCTGAAAGGAGAAGAGAGAAAGAACTAGAGAAAACTGATCCTTAGAACAACTGTCTGAAAAGACTCTCTCCCCTAAGCATTTATGCAATTCAATCCACAAATATTTATCAAGCATCCATGGAGAGACAGGCAGGAATGGACCACAAAGCCAACAGAAGGGTCGGTTACTGGGCCCTAGAACACCTGGCAGGTACTTTAGGAAACACGTGGCCACAGGTAGGTTTGACCCTCAGACCTTGATAGGTGCATTCTGGGAACCCAGCTTTCTAGTATATCCTATTTACTTGTTTGCTCAGTATCTATACAAAAGTTGTGGTGATGACAAAAACACATTCAAACAGGCTTTGCCCACACCACAAAGAACTTTTAGGAACAGAGATCCTGGCACACAAAAAAAAAATATTCAGAAATCTCTACTGAGATTTGACCCTTTAAATTTTACATGAGAGAGAAATACTCCAGCTAAAATTTAAATGTACAGAAATAATAAATGGAACCACTCACAGTAACAACAACAAACCCCAATACTTAGTTACATAAAAAAACAGGACTGTACATTTTCATTTAGTCACATACAACAAAATCAGTTTTATGTATGAATCACGTGTAAAACTTATACCAAAATGGTGTTAAAATGTAGTGTAAATAAAAACTGACCCGATTCATTTTATAACATGTGGGCGCTCATTTGTACAAGTGCTTATGCTTGTCTTTGCATCTGTGTGTATGTGTGTGATTGAGCATCTGTGTATATGTATCTGTGAGTGTGCATTTGTGTTTCTGTGTGAATGTGTACATGTGTCTGTGTGTGTGCATGTGTGAGTATGCATCAGTGTGTATGTGTGTGAGTGTGCATCTGTGTGTGTGCATGTATCCATTTGTATAAATGTGTGTGTGTATATCTGTGTCTTTTTGCATGTAAATGTGTTTATACATGTGTGTAGGCTGAAGAAAAACCTTGGAGTCATCAGGATACTGCCTGCCTCCTCTAAACAGGGTTCATTGGCATCTAGTTCACCAATTAGGCTACATTGATAACCAGTGAGCTTTAAGAACTCTCCTGGCTCCACCTCTCCAGGGCTGGGATTACAAGTGTGTCATCACACGTGACTTTTTACATGGCTGTCAGGGACTGAACCCCAGTCCTCCACACTGGCAAAGCAATCAGTTTATGAATTGAGCCATCCACATCCCCAGTATCTTTACACATACAAATTTTGTAAATATAACCTGAATGAAAAATCATAATGGAACATTTGGTGACATAAATACTAACCCAAGTGTGTTAAAACACAGTGTTTGACAATCTAAAAATGCTTTTTAAAGAAATGTCACAAATGATTATCGCCAGTATTTAAGAACTATGTACAAACTGATTTTATAAAGGTAACATAAAGCCTTTAGATACAGGTAGACAAATGTGGTGCCCCTCAAGGGAGCATTCGCTGTCTTTATAAACTTTGACTCCTTGTGGGAAGATGATGAACAACTAAAATAGGTGTAAAAATGAGATGATGCTAAATGCCAGAGAAAGAGACACAGAGAAGGGAGGTCATGAGGACATGTGTGGGGTCTAGTTGGGGATAATGAGCAAGGAACACATCTTGGGGTTAAAATTGGTAACAAGTTTGAGTCGAAGTGAAGCAAGGTGCTCCAGAGAGTGAGAACTGGAGGCTGGGGGAGCCTTCTTGCCTTGCTATGTGTCTAAATGACCTGTGGAGTGGTCAGGCTGGCACCGAGGAGCCCAGGGAACAGAGATAGATGATGCTAAGGGGAACGGAACAAAGAAGTGTACAAAGTCTTGACATGGGAAACTGTTACAAACTGTTGACATGGGAAACTGTTATAAACGGGGTCTTCTTCATCTAGGAAATAGGTTGCAAAGAAGAACTAAACAGGGTGATGCATATGCCACAATAAGTACAGAAGTGGAGGCTGTGAATTCCAGGGGCTGGTGAAGAAGAAAGACATGAGGACCATACACATGTATGAACTTCTCAAAGCTTTAAAAACGATAATGCACATAAAACAATTGCTTGGCATGATGATCCTACGGGTACAGGGTATTCACCAACAGTTCTTTAGCTGGACTTAAGACCCACTCAAGAGGGATACCATAGGTGATACAGAAAACTCAGGTGCTAGTGAAGTTACAGATAGTGGAGGAGAACCTACGACTATCACTTTACTAAACCAGCATAATCACTACAACAATCTAAACGTTTGTCTTTGTATCTACAGGTAAGAGTAGTCCTCATGTCTCATCAAAGAAACTTCTCTGTACAATAGACAGACCATTACAGAAAACCATAACCAATCAAAATTCAGAGTTGTGGAGCCCAGTCCCAATGGATACATTGACACTTCCACATCTAAGGCTCAGGAAACATTGTAGAAGAGGGGGCTGAAAGATTGTGAGGATCAGGGAGTTTGCTGTGAGACTGTTTGCTATTAAAATCAGTTGTAATAATCATCAAGTCTCACCAATATGACTACCTAGGCATGAGCTGAACACAGACAACAGCAATAAACATGTCGAAGTGGATGGGGGAATCCCCTGAGGTCTCAACCCTACACACTTCTGTGAACAACAGGCAATTAAGGACCATGGAGAGTGGGAGAGACAGTCTTCTCCAGGGAAGGCACACTCATTGGTAATCCAATAACAAATGATCAGCCCTGAAAACATACATACATGTAACATACTCAACATGGTACATTTAGAAATGTATATGTATGTTATACATGCAACATCCAATTAATGAAAAAGGGAGGCCATACATTAGAAAGAGAGCAAGGAAGGACATGGGAAGGTTTGGAGAAACAAAAGAGAAGAAACGATGTAAATAACCTCAAAAAACAGATTTAGAAAGGTCTTCATAAAATCAATTCAGCTTTTGTTAAGTGTTTTATTTTCCAATAAAACACATATAATATATAAAAATATTCACTATTTTTCACTTGCCAAGAAAATATTCACTTGCCAAAAAAGACCTTAATATTGATTTATCAGGGGTGTATATATGGCTCTGTGGCTAAGAGCACATGTTACTCTTGCAGAGGACTTGACTTGAGTTCAGTTCCTAGCACCCCACATGGTGGTTCCCAAGTATCTGTAATTCCAGTACCAAGGGATCTGGCACCCTCTTCTGACCTCTGTGAGCACCAAGTACATACATGGTACAGATACACACCTACAGACAAAACATTCATACACATTAAGACAAATACATTAAAACCTTAAAAATTTCTCAATCATCAAAACCTTTATTAAAAAAAAATCTGTGGTAGTGATGTCACAGGCAGAAATTCATAGATTTTTTTCTTAGGATGTATGTTGGTACAAAATTTCTACAGGGCATCAGTGAATAGGTTTTAAGACCCATAATCAAAATAATTTGATCCTTCAACCTGTCCTAAGGAAATATCCAGAAATATGAAGGACAATGTATACCCAAAGAAATATGTATGCATCCTCCTAGTGATATACAGCCTAGTTTACAGCAATACAAAAGACTGGAAAAAGCTCTTAAATGTCCATAGTTACAACAACTAAAATATCGTACATTAAATCACTGAGATGCTATGCTCATAAATCAAAAGTTTGTATTCAAAATGGTAATAACATCCAACCCAAACAAAATAAATTGGAAATGTAATATATTAAAGCTGAGTTTTGCTTATAGCCATAACATTATGGCAATCTTCTCCTGTCTTCTTAAATTCTCTACATTGCAATCAATGTACCGATTCAAGAGTGCCTGTGTGTGCCTCTTTTCCACAGTCTGATGATGTCATGCAGATAGCTTGAAACTGGTCATGGTGAAAATGTTCACAATACAGAAGTTGGCCACTGCTCCATACTATGGCTTTTTCGTCTCTAGTGCTAACTGATAAATAATGCCAGAGCACTCACTGATAAAGACTTTGAACTTAACTCTGAACACAAATGAACATAGACTGCTACCCTATGGAATCCTGTTTGTCTCTGAGTTCACAACTAGCTAGGTTCCTGGTGTGAAAGGGAGGGGAGCTGGAGGGAACATTCAGAGGTGGAGTCTAATGGGAGTTGGTTAGGCCTGAGATGGTGTTGCCCTCATAGTGGATGAAGGTAGATCCTGTGGGACCCCAAATGAACTATCAAGAAAATGAGAGAAAGCCTAACCCTGAATCAATCTCAGGATTTTGTCTATCCTTTTAACATGTGCTCCCCACTCTGAAACCATCTACATGTGACAGCCCAAGGGGACCTCAGTTGGCCACCATATTGTTTAGACATTAAGGTCTCAAAAACGGTGAGCTACACTAACCTCTTTGCTTTTAAGATTATTTTTTTATGTCAATGAAAAGTAAGGACAGACAGACAAGACACGCAGGCAAGCCATGCACAAAATGGTTACTTCTTAGATCTCAATTGAGAGCAAATCTCTACCCAGACTATAAACAAGAATATTAGGCAACCCAGGGAGCAAGGTCACAGAGAAGGAGCATGTAGCTCACATAGCAATAAGATCATCACAATGCCCTCAGCTTTGGCATACTGAACTTTCTGACCAAGAATGCCTATATGTTAATGCCTAGCCCTCTTAGGGCCTTTGGAAGATATCTTTGCTATTTTCTTATGAACCTAACACATGCTTAGGAAAGACTGGGGGAAAAAAAATCAAGGCTTAGAATGAGTTCTGGTCATCACTTTTAATTTATCTTCCATCATTAAAATGTGATCTGGGGTGCACATGTTCTACTAAGGACAGAAATGAATGCTCTCTGCTTTCGATTACCCATCACTCCAGGGTTTTCCAGTTATCAGTACCAGTGAGATCATTCCAAGGAATTTCATGGCCATGGTAATCCTGGCATCAAACACAGGCAATCTTCCCTAACTTCAACAGGCATTCATGTTTTCCAGCAGCATGATTCCATACGACTTTGTGGTGAGAGTTAATTTAGTTTTCTCTAGGATTAGGCATGGTTCGAAAAAGTGCTTCTTAAATTAAACAAGCCTCGGAACATTAGGCAGGATTTCCAAAGGAAAGCTACATGTGAATACCGAGTCATGAGATGAAATTGTATATCCAACCCAGATCAACAGTCTAAGAAAGGATCCTCCAGGTTGAAACGGAAGAGAAGGAAGACATAATCAAATCTCTTGGAGGGATATCCTCCAATCTAATAGTTTTAGGTGGAAGTGAAAAATTCAAGTATTCATAAAAAATAATGTCCTAATGTTTAAATCAACAACATCTTAGTTTCTAGGATTGTATTAAAAAGAGACAGGGCACAGCTTAATTAAGTCAGGATCATCAGTGAATATATTTCTCTGACTTGGCACAGGTCAGAAATTCCCTCAGGGCATTCCCAAGTTCCCAGGTGGGGATGGTCCAGGGATGACCCTTTTAAAACTGCTGGTCTCTAAGAATCCTAATGAGCAGAGCTAGAAAATTTCTGGCTATAGAAAGAGGAAATGCTTTGTGGAGATGGGCTGATAAAAATATAATATTCCTTTCATGTAGAAGTTAAAATCATAGTATCTTCTCTGCTTAGCTATGATTTAAAAGCATTTTTGTTTTTTCATTGAAACACAAGCTTCAGACCTCTAATTAGCAGGTTTCAGGAAAGGTCAAGGGAGGAGAAGATAAAGACAAAGATGGGGAATGTTTTCCAGTCGCTGGATAGACAGATGCTACGAAAATAATTCAGCCAACATGGGGGAGGCTGCTAGGCTTTGCATCTCGTGGAACACCTTGACAGATTTCTGAGAAGCCTCCTTAAGACCTTTAGCCATTAGAAGCTTCGTGTTATCTACAGTGTAAACCAATCATTAATTCCAGTATCATAAGAATTTTCATAAAAAATTCTTAAGTGTCCTAAGTACATATCTGTCTCTGCAAAACTCACAAAGTTAAATGGCTGCATGAAGTTCAATTCCTGAAAACAATTTAGATAGATCCCTATTCTTTTTCATGAATGAAAAAATTTTAAATTTTCTGCAATGCTTAATGCTGTTCTTAGGTAACAACAAAGAATTGACCAACCCCCACCCCACCCCAGAGTCTTTACTGCTTTTTTTGGATAAAGGAGAGATCATTGGATAAAGCTACTGATCATTATTAATTCTTCTCTTCAAAAGGGCTGCTGCGAAGGATGGACCATGTGAATGGTCCTCTGGAACCACTGCTTCAACTGTCCTCACAAGACAACATGTGTTCTACAGTGCCACCTTTCTGTAGCCTTCTCATTCACCATCCAGACCTTTCTTTGGCCTCCACAATATGCCAGGTGGCATGAAACACAACAACCATCAGGATGAAGACTCTCATCCAAGGGTTTGCATTCTAGATTAGGAAGTTAATAAATAGCAAACTAAAAATAAATTGTAGAGAAGTTAGTAAGTGCTCTGGAAGGAAATGGAGAAAGGATGCCAGGGTGGGGGGGTGGGGGGTTGGGGTGGGGGGACTTGGGAGAACCCGGAAGGTCTGAGGAAGTTCAGGGACTTGCTCAGCCATTAAGGGCCTCGCAAACCTCACCAAGGTGTTAAGTTCCCATCTTAGTACAATAAAGTGCCTTGCAGGGTTTCTGCCATCTTGTTCCCAGAAACTTAAGCTCAGCACCTGTTTTTTTGTCCATTTGTTTTTGTTTTTTTAAATCTAGAGTCTCCAACGCTTTTGACTGAGAGCTCACAGGTTCTCTGAGGCAGGGGTCCACAACAGTTAGTGCTGCATGCCAACTTGATTCGTCTATGGCCCTAGTTTTTCCATCACACATGGGTCTAATTGATTCTGTGAAGGGACTAGGCAGATGTAGTCCATGTCCACTGACAGATGACCTTCATGAAAGAGATTGTCTTCTACAAGTTGAGTGGTCCATGTCCAGTCAGTGAAAGAGCAAAAGTAACCAGGTTTTACTGAAGAAGGGAAAGGGGGAAAGGAAGAAGAGAAGAGGATTCATAAGCTAAAGAGTGGGCACACTGTCACAGGACTGTCGCATCCACTTCTGCCTGCGAATGACCATCCTGCCAGCCTTCTCTCCTAACTCCTTACCTGCCAGGGCGCACACTCACAGGAACCAGGTTCTTAGAATCTTCTCTCCTTCCTTCATCACATACTGTAGACACACACCTCTCTCTTCCTCTTGTGACTCTCCTCCAGTTTACTCAGAAGCCCATTAGCAGATTTTGATGCAAGGTTTTATAACAATGTCCTAGATACATTTTCTCACAACTGTAAATTTCTGAAATCATGCCCCATAGGAAAAAGGATCTTACTTTGGACTGGAGAAAGAAGTAATAAATGGAATGGCCCACTTTTGCTCAGACTTCCTTACCTCTTCTCTTCCTCTGGCTGTGGTCCTGTAACATGAGTGTGATGAAGCTTGGCATTCACCATCCCTTACCACTTCATCTTCAGTACATGTACAGCGGTCCTTCCAAAGGCACCAAGTCTGTTTCTCCTGAATGAGAACCCTGGTTCTTGACACAGGGGCACTATTATCTTGACATTCTGATCCTGAGATAAGATGACCTTGACCAGGGGTGTTCTAAGAATGTCTTCTTTCTGAGCTCCTCTGTCTCTCCCTTGGCTCTTCTTCCTCTTTCCATAACTTCCTTCTAGCTCTGGAGAACCTCCCCAAGTTGATAGGGATTTTGTGTTTCTCTACAACTTTTTCTAGTGTGGAGGCTAGAAAAGACTTCTGAAAGGCAGAGTTATGATGAACAGAGTCCTGAATGAACTAAGAAAGCCAGATGTACATCTGAATATTTGTGAAGAGAGAAGACATTGGCAGGCCTGAAAACAGCTCCAAGGGAGGAGTGAGCAATAAAACAAGAAGAGTATGTGGCACAAAGGGCTGGAAAAGTGGCCAGGGTTCAAGTGGGTACAGGCCTACAGAATCGTAACAATTTACTATTGGATTTGTGTGGTTGCCGCAAGACTTTGGGAGACGGCAAGCAGAAAGGCAAGATGTATGCCTTATACTGTGGGTACTATGCTAACTCTATGGAAAATAGACAGAACTGCTAAGGGGGTAGCTGTTAGACACCACGGCTAAGGGAGTGGCTGTTATACACCACGGCTAAGGGAGTAGCCACTACACATCACTGCTAAGGATGTAGCTGTTACACCATTCCAAATGGGTTTTTATTGCAGTAAGAAGTGTTGAAAAGTGGTCTGCTTGTATTTGGAAGGTGAAGCTGAATTTGATACAGTGTAAGAAGGGAATCCAGGATAGGCCCTGTGATGGTTAATCCTGACTGTCAACCTGATTAGGCAAGAAATCAACTCAGAGACATGCTTTCTGGCAGGCCTATAAGGATATTTCCCAGAATTAGTAACTGAAGAGTTAAGACCTTCCTTTAGAGTGGGTGTCACCTCCCATCAATGTACAGAGTAACATAGGTCTGAGGAGAAAGCAGTACATTGACAAGTATTGCTTGTGAATCCATCTCTGTTATGATCAGACTGCAGCTTCTTTGAATTACAATGTGGAATGAAGACCAGCGGCTCTTCAGGAACCTTCCAGGTCTTCAGGTTGGAACTGAAGCATCCAACTCCATGGAATGACCAACTGTGGGGTTCTCAGCTTCTCCAGTATGCAAATGAACACTGGTAAGATGACTCTTTCCTCAAGCACCAGGGACAAGTTGAAGCTGGGGCATCTGCTGTCCACAATCCTGTGATTGCACTGTATACTGGATTTTATGTCTTGTGAACGGAGTCTGCAACTGAGTCTCCAGAAGGGTCTTGCTGACGGTCTGCCTCAAGCTTTCTAAACCCACAGTAAAGGACAATGTGTCATCTGTATTGTGAAAATCAGCCACTGTCAACTGGATTAGTGACTATCTAAATGCTGCATCTAAAAAGGAAGTGACTATCTCTACTGATTTGTGATGTAAATACACAATGACATCATCTCTTATTTTACACCCAAACAGAAAGTATCCAAAGATGAAACTAAACACGTTGGGAAGACTGCTGACAATCAACTCAAATCCCCTAGGACTTCTGTGCTTGGTACATGTGCTGCTTCCCACCCCTGCTGTGATATAACCATTCCCCAGCTTTCATGCTTTGTGACAGCAGCCAGCAACAAGCACAGGTCTGCCATCCTCTTCACCTTGATATGGGACAAAGCCTGTGATGTAAGTTATAGTCCACATCTCTTTATGGTTGAGGATGCCATCTCAATCAGGACCCTCCCCCTAGCTTCCTCCCTGCTTCTCTCCTGAATTGTGGGAGGCACTTGAGTCCTTGGCTCATAGCAGACTTCTGGGAAACATTTTAGGAAATATTAAAAACTCAGTGTTGTTTCATTCACGACTGCCCAGAGCCAATGAGAAGTACCCAAAAGAATATGTAGATGCATTTCTCTTCTGTACACGTTCTTCCCATATACCAAGAATATGTGTGTCATTTTTCTGTTACCTTAAGGACTGGTAAGAAATCAAGGCAAATGTTTCTAAGAATGGAGAACCAGGCTATTGTCTGAGACCCCTAGTGAGGGCAGCACAATCAGCTAGGAGTACCTAGTAAACAAATGTCTTACGTATTTCTCAAGGAAGCAGAAAAGAAGCCAGATCCAGGAACCCACCCACCACTTTCCCTCCTGTCCAAAGGGTCTCCTATGACCTCCTAAATGTTTCCCCACCTCCTAAATGGCACTTTTAACATGGATGGGCCTTTGGGGCCTATCTACATCTCAGGATCTATCAGAGTTGCCTGTACCCTGCTACTTGTAAACTTGACGTCAGGCTCAGGGACACTGATACTGGACAGCTCTGAGTCCATGAGGCCTATCTGTGAATCAGTGTTAAAGACTCTATCTTTTAAAAACCATTTTGGGGTTTACTTTCTGTATTTATCCTGTACAAGTAAACACAATGTCTCTTCAGCTTTTGTAGAGACTTACACTATGAAATACTTACTCCAAATGATTGTTTTTCAACTTTAATAATGAAGTCACTCGTCATAGCTTGACACACTTCCTGTGTGTGGGAACTTGAGCTGTTTCCCTCACAATACAGTAACTCTTCCTAATACAGAAAAATAAGGTTCCATCAGCTGTGATTTGTATTTGTTTGTATGTTCAAGACTATTCTGCTGATGTTCACAGCTCTTCAAATGGGATAGGAGCTCTACCCCAGTCATTTCTTTTGTTTGTTTCCGACGTGATTGAATAATCACCCAAGATTAAGTGAATCAAGTGGAAATAATCAGGATGGGGAAAAGGCCAGATTCTGTCATTTGCAGTTCCATTACGTTTTATCCCAGGAGCAAAGGCATTCTGTGAGCCTGAAGCAGATATACTTCCAAAGAAAACCAGGCACAATCAAAGGCTTTTTGTGTTCTCTTTCTCCACTGAGCAGAGTCCACTTGAGCTAGGCATATTTATGTATCACCTTGTCAGGATTCCTTTGTTCTCCAGAAATCAAGTGCCACCAAAATATGTTTTTGAAGAAACCCAGTCAGAAAGAAAGACAAATAGTTTTGTTTTTTTTCTAGAGGCTTAGGGTTTATTGCCAGAACATTCTTATCAAGTGTTCTCTGTGACACTCTGAGCAATGTGGATCTCAGGGAATTAGCTAATTGCCAAAAGGCTTAAAAATAATTACAATGAATTAACCTATTATATTAATTACAATTAATTTTCAGTTGAATATAAGAATTCCATCTCTAGGGGATTCCTCGGCACTGACATTTATGAAGTGGCTCTGCATATCATAGGTAATTAATTTCCAACAATCTGCTATCAAATTTGTTTCCTTTGGGGACGACCAATTTGCAAGGAGAAAAAGAAGTAAAAGTGAATGAGTCAGGTAGCCTAAGCTCTTGTTAGCAATGACTGGTAAGGTCCAAAATTGTACCCATCAATGATAGATGGACACACTAAAAGAAACAACAAGGTATATAGGTATATACCTTAATAATGCCATGAGAAAACATTCCCAACATGGACACAAATATAAGTTACTTAGTTTAAATATTGGTTGATTAGAACCATACACAGAAACACAGAATTTCAGAATACATGTTCCTGGGGTCTCATAATCCTACCTGTTAGCTCAGTACTGGTGCCAAACATTCTACAACACCTCACTGGCATCTTCTAGACCTATGTGAGTAGTAGACACTTGAAATGTGACCAGTACAACTGAGGAACTGATCCTTTGATAATTGAAATTAAATATCATTTATAGTACTAAATTGCAAAGTACAACTGCCTCCCAAGGCATCAATCATTTTAGCCTATGCCTAAATCCTTCTGACGGAAGGGAACTCACTTCCTTACTACTGCACATCCTCTACTGATAAGCAGGCATACGTATTAGAAGTGTGTGTGTGTGTGTGTGTGAGAGAGAGAGAGAGAGAGAGTGCGTGTGTGTATATGAAAATATCTCAACAAAACACATTACTTTGTAAGTTACATTAAAATTACTAGAAGGAGAGGAGAGAGGGACGGCAGAGGAGGAGGAAGAGAGAGAGAGAGAGAGAGAGAGAGAGAGAGACAGAGACAGAGAAAGAGAGAGAGAGAGAGAATATGAGAATAAGCTAGTGAATGAATTTCACTTGATGCTGAGGTATTATTTACCCACTGGGGCTTATTCCTTTTCTTGGCCCCCAGACCACACAGAATGACTTTGTGCCCACAGTTGGCTTTTATACTTCTAGTATTTGAGAAGCTTCAAGATATGCTACAGGATGGCAGAGTTTTAGTCCTGATGGGCTGTGCTCAAGCTTCAATGTCAGCCTGCACCTTAATACTTCGTCTACAGGCTGAACATGATTTGTTTTTAAATACTCCTGAAAGAATGCTTAAGTAGGCACTGGTGTAGCCACACAGCTTAACAAACCACAGCCCAGTGGCTGGGAAACCCTACGCAGGCATATTCACTGAGTGCAGTTGCCTCTATGTATGAGGATACCATAGCTGCCTTGCTTGCCTTAAGAACTGAGATAGGTACAGAACGTGCTTTGCACCATGTGTAGCACACAAATGTTGGTACAGGCTCCTCCACGTAGCTTATTGTTCCATTCACCACCCTACCTCTTCCCAAAACTGGATCTCTGTTCAAACAATACCAAGAGGTAACACTGAACTGGCTGGCTAACTTGCAGAGGCTCAAGAGTCAATGTAACCCTTGTTCTCGACTTTCTACAGCTCCTATTTCCTCTATTAACATTGCTCAACAGACAACACCTTTTAAAAACCCATGGTTTGCTATGCATCTGTTCATTCATTCCTTAGCTTTACAGCCAGTCATTACCTTGTACCTAAGGCTATGCTGGGGCTAAGAGATAAGAGGCACACAATCTAACACAGTTCCTTGCCCTTGCCGAACTTTTGATATAGTGTAAGCAAAACATCCAATGAGCACCTTGGACATTTTCTTGTGTGTGACAGTCTTTGTTTTTAAGGATTATTTATATTGGATATCGAACTTGCTACAAATCCATTGCTGTTTGCTGATCTGGCGCATTAGTTGTGTTTCTCTTAACTCAGTAGCCTCCTAGCTGCCCTCCTTCCATGTCCATTTGTAAAATACACTTATTTTCTGGCACTAATAATGATGACATATCTGTGACCAAGAACCGAATCCTCTACAGAAAAAACACAACAAAAAAAACCACAAAGCCAAAAATACAAGAATAAAAAACCAACCCCCCCCCCAAAAAAAGCCTATGCACAATGAACAATATGTTACCATCAAATCAATAACCATTCAAATAAACATTATTCCATTCTATCAACTATAAGTCAGAACGTGGGATCTGGACTCAGATCTGGGCCCAGCTTGAAGTTTTATATTCTTTCGTAGGAAATGTCTGACAATTGTTGAAAGATCTTTCAGTATGTCTTAAGACTAGTTTTCTCTATATGCTATGGACAGTCAGGAAACCTGATCTACATTTATGTGTCATGAGTGCATGTGCCGCAGGATGCCTGTGGAGGTCAGAAGACAACTTGATGGAGCAGGTTGTCTATTTCCAGCATGGGGCCTTGGAGATGAAACTCAGATATCCAGGTTTGGCAGTGAGCACCTCGACCTCGAGCTGCCCGAGCAGCCCAAGACTCAGCTTATAAACCTGTCGCAAGGGGAGACACCAATTCACAATATACAATCAGTGTTAAGATGTGGAAACTGCTATTTGAATTAATCATCAGGTTCACATTAACATTTCCTGTGAGACACTGTAAAGATCCCTAACATTTGCTCTTACTTTTTCTCCCTTGTTTAATTTCTGGATCTTTTCCTCTGTCTGTTTATCAGATTTTCTTTTCTGACAGTGTAGTGCCATGACAAAGAAAAATAACAGAAATGTTAGGTCAAACAAATCCAAGTTCAAATCTTACCTCTGCCCACCTTCAGCTAGACACTTGACCTCACAAGGTTTCGGGACTTTCCTTCTGTACATAGAGGCAATGACACTAATTCTGAAGGATTGTTACAGTGTAACTGGCGAAACCTCATATAACTGATGGAGTTGTTTACAGTTACAGTTTTTGCTCAGAAAGAAGCAGCAGCAGAAGCAGCTGTTAAGACTGTTCAGGGCAATGTCTGTGCTTCTAAACAGTGAGGTCTTAGCCTCAGACCCTGTAAAAGGTCAAAGAGTGTCCAATCAAGATGTGAGCGCTCTTTCTGAGGATTAATGTCACGCTGGATGATTCTAAGAGAATGTAGCTAGTCTTCACTCTCTTACAAGAGATTAAGAAATATGTGAGAAACTAGATCTGGTTAACAAACCTATTCCAGAGCATTCTAGGGATGTTAACATCTTTGACTTGCATTCTGTTTTCTGAAAACTTGTGCCGTTATCTACTGCTAGCCTGCACAGAGGTGGAAAATTGCAGTCCAGACCGATGTTTCAAACACAAAAGCGTGGAGTTGTGGGCTTTCCCCTGCATTGCTACATCTGTAAATAGTCCAAAGTATGCCTCATAATCTGAGGCAAGATTCACCATGAGGCATATCTCAAATACAGGACACAGAGCTGGAAGTTGTTGGATTCTTTTTTATATAAATAGGGAAGCATTAATAAGGAATTTTTAATGCAACATCTTCCTGCAGCCCGTGGGCCCGGCCGCAGAGATGCGAAGACTCTAAGCAAGAGTGGGGATTACTTCCACCATGGCTGTATACATCCCTCCTACACCGGCTTGCTGCACTAATGTGACCACACACATTCTACCTCCTCTGTTCAAGTGTAGTGTTTTCTTTTCCTTCAAGTATTCTTGGAGCTTAATTAAAGCAGCCAGGATCTAGTAATTACTTCCCCTGTCCATCTTTCCAGCTCTGCATTGTCTTCCCTTGAATTGATTTCTGACTACAGCCCCTGCCTGAGCTAGTTTAGGAAGTGTGGGGAGGGAATAGCTACAAAGATCCTAGGATCTTGGGTATTTCTCTCCCCCCTTCCTTTCATGTAATAAAAATGAAATGGCTGCAAAGGATCTGAGACTGATTTATACTGCACATGAGTGTTTGGGCAATTTTCAAATGCCTACTTCTAAAAATTGAAGGCTGTCATTTCACTGGAAAGCACTTGCTTTCAGGCCCTCTGTCTCTCCCACACTCAAGTCAGCTTAAATTTCCCCAGCACTGATAAATTCCTTAGTGAATTTTTCTGCCAAACATTACCTACCACCCAAACTCATGTGCTCTAACAAGAAGCTCTCCCTATTGATGCGGCCGGCCTCCTGGCTCATGACCTTGGTCAAACAGAACCAAGACAGTCTTCTCTATAACCCTGCTCACTCTAATTTGGGGATCATTCTTTACTTCTCCAGTGTGTGGCCCCCTTTTCTGTATGCTTTTACATGGCTGCTATGCATATTCTCCGAAGTTAGATTTTCTTCTTCAGTTCATTTTGAAGTCATGTCTCTTCTCTTTTTTAGTCTTTCTGGGTCTTTCAATTCCGTAATCATTTTATCCATTTACACATCACAGAAAAAGGAAAGGTTACTGTAAGCTGACTCTCTTGGTGCTATGTTATTTTACTTTAAAATATAAATGGGGTTGTAGGACAATGGTTGGGGAACAAATATGCAAATTACGAGTAGATAACAAATCAGCAAATGGCTGTTTAGAGTTCATTAGACTATGCTGATTCTTTAGGGCCAACCTTAAAGGCAGACTAAACCATGCGTTTACATAGCCCAAAGGGAAGAACTGGGCAAGGCAGTGCTAACATCCTTCAATAATCAATTGAGAATAAATCAGGCAAATCTTAAAAAAATCCAAATGTTTGGGGAGCATGTTCTCATTATTAATCAGTTTTTATTCATGCCAAATTTCAATAAATCATGTTCTATATGTGAAATCATCTAAACTCCCTAGATAATTTGACTATTCCAATCTATATGTTGCTTCTCAGAATGTGCAAATGAGCAATCCTTCCATTGGGAGTGCTAAATCATTCCATTTATACATGTATTTCATATCTCATTCATCTGGAAGGGCTGGGAGCAAATCCAATTTTCTACCTTGTGATTAAAGATTCACTGTCTAGCATGTGTTTGATAAGCAGAACACAGGAATTTCAAGGCAAGGGATCACCAAACTCTAAATTCGAGCCCCCTTCCTGACAATCTACTTAGCTGATAATCTGAGTAAGTTGACTGGGCCATGGCCCTGGTAGTTAAGGCTACACAATCAGCCTTTAAAATTTACCACTTACCTCACTACCACCATGGAGGTCACACTGTCAAGGGAAGAACACCAATGATGTTACTTCTGAGAATGGATAGACAAATTCTGCTAAAAATACCTGTGTATGCTCAGCAAGCACTGTGGCAAAGCACCGGTCTCACAATAGTTTGGTGTTGTAGTAACAAGAAGCTTTTTTTCTGGACCATCTAAAAGGAGGCCTGACACAGAGAGCAATCTCTGCTGGAACCCAGGCAGGGACTAGACTTTTCTGGAGACTTCCTCTGGTCTGGAAGGTTCCCTGTCAAGCCATCTTCATGTTGAGAATCTACTTTTCTTCGGGAGAAGGTGATAGCCTTTTGTCTTTCCTTTTTTTATCATTCACCCATCACTTGAAATTAGCTTGATCTCTGCTCTGAGAAAATAAATGTACCCCAAAAGATGCTAATTAAATAAGCAAGCATTCTAGGGCAGGATGGGAAAGAGAATGAGGACCGCACATGTCTATGCATAGTGTAAGGACAGCATCCACTGTCTTAGACAACAATGGCCTCACTGACTCAGAGGGACAGCTATAAAGAAGTTCCAATAAAGAAGGAGACCCATAAACAACTGTCAGCAACTCTGCATGGGTTCCCTACTCTGGAGAATAGGATTCAAGTCTCCATCCTGACCACACGCCCTGGCCCAGGCAGGTTTTGCCACATGTGCTTTAGTTCTCGAGGGCTACAAGGAACTTTCAACCCAGCGGTCTCCTGTGTCTAACTCCACTCTCCAGTGCACCAGACCTCATGTTGCTTGTCTGTCATAATTATCAGCACCCCCTTGGGAAGATGCTATTATTGGAAGTAATTTCACATTCTGACACCACAGGAAGCTAGCTCAAGTTATAGCAGATCTCTGCAAAGAGCCTTGTGTGATGGAAACTTTCAGTTTGCTAGAAGTAAATGTATCAAGAAAATATATATTGAAAATATTCACTTCCCTTGCTTTCCCAGTAATCCCACAATCTAGAAAGGAAGAAGATTAAGGAGTCAAAAAACCAACATTTCAAGTTAGTGTGAAAGCCATAGTTTTACATCTGGCTTTAAAAAGTTAAGAGAAAGAAAATCAGGTTCTTTTTTTTTTTTTTCAAATAAGAAAAAAAAAGAAGTACATGTCTTTTGGTTTATTTAGAAGAATATACTAAAATAAAAGACAGAGACAACTGGGCAGGGAAATGACTCATCAGCGTTACAGTTTGCCACTAAGCCTAATTATCAAGAGTTCAATCCCCAGGACACATACATAGTTAAGAACTAATTCTGCATATGCATGTCATGTTGTGGTATGTATGTACGTACACACACATCCAAACACATACACACACACTTTTTTTAAAAGTAGAGACAGCCAAGAACTAAGACACCATCCTTATGAGGACCCTGTTTTCTGTCCAAGGAAACTCAAGTGTGAGCTTTCCAGTGGAACCCCAAGTCTGCAGACAATGGATGGCCCAGGCCTTTGCAGAATCCCCATAGCAAGGAAACCTCAAGAAGCATGCAAACACAAGCAACTTAATTTTTTCCTCAGACCATGAAGATCAAAAGAATCTTTCTATTCTATTGGAGAGACTCCCCAGCCTTCTCCCTCCCTTCTGCAGGAACCAAGCAAATTCCTCAGTCTCTCATGTCATTACTACAGCTGAAATGGGGTGTCCCCTTGTGCCAACTCTCTAATCAGTTTCAAAGTATGTTTTGTTGGTTCTCATTGATGCCACTCAAAGGAACCGGTCACTCGTGATCTCAAAAGTTTTACAACAAATTGTATGATTAAACTCCTTAAACATGTCTGTCCATTACTAATCCTCTTTTGCCAACATCCCTTTCACAGAAAAATTGTACTGCATGGTGCCTGATTTATATTTCATTTTAAGGACAGGAAATAAAGGGATTAAAGTTAAGGATTAAACACTTACTCTCCACTGCTTTCTTCCCCCTTGTCCCAAATGGCTTCTTGGTTGTCATGGTTACTGTTCACTGGTCCTTAACCCTGAATGCATGCCTCTTTCAATTAATAAAATATTTTAAATGAGACCTCATGAAAAACAATAGAAAAAGTATTTCTAAGTTCAATAGCCCTTCAAAGAATTTTCTTTTTTTTTCTTTTTAAAAAAAAAAATCTACTTTTTAATTGTCCTTTTATTGGTATGTTTAAGAGGGAAACTCAAAAGGCAGCGGAGGGACAATCTAAACTCAAAATTAGTCATCTGGGGCACAGAGAAATACTGTGCAATAATAAGTTGGTTCTTACTTATAAACCAGTGTTTGAAGGAAGATTAAGTATCTCTTGGAATTTCTCAAATGTTGCAACACCATGTAAACAGCAAAACTGTACGTAAATGCAGTGTTGTCATTCCAAATTGCAAATACCAGGCAGGAAATGAAGGGCTGAGGTTTTCACTGCCACAGTTAATTTAATCAAACCAACATAAATATCCTTGCTTTATATCCAAGCCCTGGTACTTCACAGTGTCAGCAGCTCACAGGAGTGTAGCCAAAAGGTAGTACCAATGAAAGCATGCTGTCAGGGCAGGAGATGCCTCCTTGAGCAGGGCATTCGGCTTAAGCCTAATAAGGAACCCAGAAGAAAGTATGACAGTGCCAAGCAAGAGAACGTACGTGTGTCTGAACTGTTCTTTTCCAAACACCCCATTGACATTCCATTTAGAATGTGAGACCTGCATTCCTTTAAAAGGCCAAAGAAAACTGAAGATGTGAAACACGATACATGTCCTATTAATGTCTACTTGGTTTTCTTTTTAATGTATATGAGTGTTTGCTTGCATGCATGTGTGTACAACATGTGTGTCCGATGCCGGTGGAGGCCAGCGGATGGTACTAAATCCTGAAGAACTGGAGCTTCAGATGTTTGTGAGCTCTCATGTGGGTGCTGGGAACTAAACTTATCTCTTATCCAAAAGAAGGTGCTGTCCCTAGAAGGTGAAACATCCTTCTAGCTCTGGCTAGGGAGGAGTTAGTACATGGCTGTCCCTGTGTATCGGTAAGAGGGACCCACTGAAAAGAGGCAATTCTTCAGGCATATCTCAGGTTTTTTATGTCCTTGTGAGCAGACATGTGTAGGAACCCAGGAGACTGTCTCTGTCTTAATCAAAAGGAACAAGTGTAGAGATAGGGATAAATCACGCGGTAAAATGGAAGAACCTGAATATGACCCTCCCCCCGAAACTATATTTCTTTGTTTTTGTTTTTAAGGCCAAGTATGGTGGCACACACTTGTAACCTCCATCTTGGGGAGTGGGAGACAACATTGTAATCTCCATCTTGGGGAGTGGGAGACAACATTCTGGCCTACTTGAAAAATGACACAGTGGTGAGACGCCATGTCTAGAAAACAAGGTAGATGGCACCTGAGGAACACCACTTATGGTTGTCCACCACTCACACTTTTGGAAGTAGAGCATACTTGTGGAGTCCCAGGGTATTCCATAATGAGTGTTATAGATTACAATGGTACTTACACAGTTCTGGGAAGGTGCTTACAAAACATAGGGTTGTCACACTATTTATAAAAAATAAGCCACGTTGGAACATGTGGGAGTTATCATTCTGCCAAGAAATTGTTGGTAAGTAACAAACTGTGTTGAGAAATCAAAATAGCCACAGACAGAATGGCAAAACTCAAGGGAACACTACATATGTGAGGTCAGAAGAGCTCAGCTGGAGGCTGATTCCTATGCTCAGTGTGTACCTAGTGAAGCCATGAAACTTCTCTGAAGCTCAGGTCTCCCGTCTGCACAACAGAAGGCAGAGGGACCAAGGAGTCCCATCTGGATGTCACTGCTGGTCCAGTCACCAAGAGGGGCTTAGAGCTCAGAGGAAAGTACAGCATGCACAAGACTCGACCGCCTTCACCAACAGAAGGCCACAGTAACATCATATTAACCTTGCAAAATTGTTGTGGTGACCTAAGAAGTCAGCAGGCATGAACATGGCAAGTGAGCTGGGAGATAAGGCACTTGGTGGCTATCACTCTCCTATACTTAAGAAGCAGAGCACCATCATGGAAAATGGATTCTTGAGCCATTACTGATGGTTTCAACCAGAGCTCCCCTTGTTTTCACTAATGGTTCCAAGTTTGTGTTTGTTATGTTTAGCCCTCTGATCCACTTCAAGTTTTATGGTCCAGGTGGAAGAAGATGGTACCTGGGGTAAAGATGGGAAATTGGAACAACCCCAGAGATAATTAGGTCCCTAGCCTTATTAAGAACAGGACATGTTTGCAATTTAAAATCATGTTTTACAAAACAAATGAAGTGGATGATTCCTGTGACTCTGAGATGAAATGTGGTTTCTATATTCACTTCTGCACAGGGAATATGCAGAATATGAGAATATGAGGGAATATGAGCAGCCATCTGCTCTATTATCTCAAAATTCACATTATTCAAGGACAGACAGTAACACTTATATATTAGGATGGTCCAGGCACTGGGAGACATCTCTTGACTTGTCACTCCTCATGAGCTCTCTATTCTGTCAGAGCCTAGTAAACACCTTAGCAGTACAGACTGAGGTGACTACTCATGGTGGTGATCTATACTTTTTAATCATCACAAATTAGTGGTACAAGGGAGAAGCCCTGTTGGCTTGTATAGCATGTACCCCAAGTCTGAAAACAAACTGGTGCCAGTGTACTACACAGAGTGAAGCTACATGTCTCGCTTTCAAGATGAAGGTGGAGGTCAATCCTAGCCTGCAATGAGCATGTCAAAGTGAGGAGAGTCAACATTTTATTAAGATCCTTTAAAATAAGGTAGTCTTTGTATTTAACAAAGGTGCCAGTAAGGAAGGAGGAAGCACGCCTCCTATATTCCGGAGTTCGAGATGGTTACTAAGTCCACTCAGGTGCATGATCTCTTTTGATTACACAATAGCTCAGGGCTGAGGAGATAGGTTCTTTAGGGTGACTGTGAAGATCAGAGGACAGAAAGGATTCCCTAGGGCCAGAGATGGGATTCAGACTTAGTTCCAAGGCCTTTCATGCTCTTTCATGAGAACTGAGTCAAGGTGACAGAGGGGGAAAAGGCTTAATGAAAGCAGTTAGAGTTTAATCAACACTAACACGGAGGGACAGGAAGGCGGCCTTTGTAAACTCGATGTCAAAGTCTGAAAGCTTCCAAAGAGGCAAAATGAAACCGTCTCTCCATAAAATGCATCTGTAAGAAAATATCTATGAGTAAATAGCCACATGGCGAATCAAGTTTCAAAACTGGCAAGCCACTAAAAACATCTGTAATACATGTAATGTACTAATGTATTAATAGCTGTTAGTTACTTTAAATAAACATACAACTCTCCATAGATAATTAGAAAAGATCAATGACAATTCATGAAAAGGAAACACAAATGGCCAATAACACAGAAAAAAGGTTGAATTTCAGAGACTGAAGGAATATCACTTGTACAATGTTTAGTAGTGTCCATCAAATCCTGTCTCTTTCCTCATATTTGTGAAGTATAAGATAGATTTGGTTTCATATAGTTCTAACATGAGAACATTGCTACATACTTCTGTAAAATCTTATCAATGATATGTTGTTAGAAATTTTTATTCAACATACACTAAGATCTCTATATCATCACATGTAATATATAATTGTTCATGATAGTAAAACATTAAAACAACCTAAATAATCTAATAGTGGAAGACTGTTTAAGACAAATATTAAATCTTAAAATCTTACAATGCAGCCAGTAAGACTCTCACTACCAGGGTGGAAGAGATAGCTCACAGCAGACCTAAGAGCACTTGTTGCTCTTCCAGAAGATCTGAGTTCAGTTCCTAGAACCTGCATGGTAATTCACAGCCATAACTTCAGATGAAGGGGACTTGGTGCCCTCTTCTGACTTCTGTAGGCACCAGACATGCATGTGGTGCATATCCATACATGCAAGTAAAACAAGCATACAATAAGTAAATCTTTAAAATGATATTGACATAGTACTATAAATACTATGTATTAATTAATAAAAGTGTTGTATATGTATATGTATATATGTATATATACATATGTGTGTGTGTGTGTGTGTGTGTTGTTTTTGTTGTTGAAATAGGGCTTCTCTATGTAGCCCTGGCTGTCTTGGAACTGTCTATGTAGAACAGGCTGGCCTCACAATGATAGAGCTCCACCTGTCTTTGTCTTCTAATTGCTAGGACTAAAGGTCTGCACCACCATATCCAGAAGATAAATAGACAGACAGACAGGTGATAGATATAGATATAGACATAAATATACATATGGGAAACATACACGGACAAATACACATCAGAACTAAGTTATTATAATTCATTTATTCTAATAGATATTTTAACATTTCTGAAACCAAGACATATTATTCCCAATGGTATCTTCCTTTCAATGAAAGTGTATGTATATAAAATATGTATAACTTATAGAATTTTAAAATGAGGAAGTATTGAACTCTAACCACAGTCAATTATTTTTCTTTCCTTTTCCCCAGTGCTGGGGATTGAATGCAGGGTCATATATACCTTAGGCACACTCTGTACTGGGTATGGTAAAGCACATATGTACTGTTACTATGTGGCATGTTAAGTTTTCATAGAGGTGTATGTGAAAGGGGAAGCAAAACTCTGGAGGGAAGAGTAGAAAAAGAGCAAAAAGACCAGGAGAAGAAAGAAGAAAGCAAAAAAACCTGCCTGGGGTAACGGGGAAATCCAGGATATAAACCGACAGACTCATCTGTGAAAAGTGCATGTAAATGATTGTGAAACTATGCTTTGAGAAACGACACACAAAGCTAGGAAGGGGATAGAGATACAGCCATACCCAAATTTCAGTAAAATAAAAAAGACCAAGCTAGAAAATGTAACAGACGACTGGAGAGTCTAGGCTTCATACTAGGAAAGACTCTAAAAGAACCACAGGTTAGTGAGCTATAAGGAAGGAAGTAATCAGAACCTAGGATGGAGTCACAGAAAATACCCAGAGAATCACTTTTTACTTACATGCTGGTGAGGGAAACCACACATACAATGAGCTGATCCCAGAAAGACACTTAGCAGTCTCTCATGACAGCCTTTTTGAAAGTTGGAGAAAGCTAGAATGGATGGTAGCACAGCTGGGTATAGACACAGTCAGATGAACCACAGCACCAAAAGGTTGATTAATGGAAATATGCCAACCTAACTAACTATCCATTTCCTTTCACCCCAGATCACTAACTCATTCCCACATTAGCCCCATGATTATCTCCCTAAATCACAGACCTGAGCACAGTCTATTCTCACCATCTTAGCAGGGCAGACCAAGACCCTTTAACATAAGTTCCCGTGCAAACCTTCCCAACCTCAATGCTTGCTTCAGTAACTTTCACATGCCTATTGATGAAACTGTTTTCTCCAGTGCCAGAGAAATGGAGACAAAGACTTCCATGTGATCCATCTGCCAAATAACCTAGAATGTATGCAATCACAAAAAGAGTTGGAACCAGGACTATTAAAGCTGCGTTTCTATGTGTACCAGCATGGTCACTCTCAAAACAAAAAAGCTCCCTTGAAAACAGAACTGAGTATGGAACGGGGTTTTAGGCTTTTAGCTCCCTAGTATAAGGAAATGTGTGGTCAGGCTAAACCTGCTAATAGTCCAATAAAGATTTCCCCTGGCAGTCAGAAAGCTTCAGAGTACTTGAAGAGGATTTCTGAGTATCTTTTTTAGGTGTGTGTATGTGTGCGCACACAGGTCTCTTTCTGTCCAACTGTCTCTCTGTCCTATGTCTGCCTGTGTGTCCATGTGTGTATGTAAAGACCAGAGATCAACTCTGGGCTTCCTCTTTGCCTCTACTTTACTTTGTGAGACAGAATTTCTCACTGGTCCCTGAACTCACCATTTCAGCCAGACAGTTCTAGTTATCTCTGTGCTTCCAACACTGGGTCACAGGCATGGCTGCAATGCTTGGATGTTTTTATGTGTGTTTGTTGATCTGAACTCAGGTCCTCATGCTTGAACAGTGAACAATACTCACTGAGCCATCTTCTTAGTCCATTTTGGGGTTTTCTGAATTTGATTCCTTTCATAGGCTGCAGGGTAGAGGTGACACTTAAAGACCTTCTAATGCTGCTGAACTACACTCCTACCAATGGCTCTCTGCTGCTACAGGAGGTCCTTGCAGTTTGGATGCAGAAAGTCCCCATCTTCAAAAGCCACTTAGACAAAAGAGCTTTATATTCTGGTTAAAAGAATGACTAGCCTCAGAGAGACAGCTACTATCTATAATCCTTCAACAGCTAACTCAAGCTACTCAACCAACAGAGGAAACAGTGAACATTTCAGACATTGCAGGACACCTTGCCAGCGTTTGTAAAGAGAACTCTGGATTGCCAAGTGGGAGAAAATTCTTTCGCCGAAACATTTAGAGAAATGCCAAGATTGCAAACAGCATGTCAAGACTTAATGGATGGCTTTGCATTAGGCAGCATTAACTAACTCTGGCACATATTCTGTAGGCCTCTTGGCTCACAGGACAGCAGCATGCCACCTCTGCCATCATTCCTGGCTCCCTGCCTACTTCTAAGCCTTTAGCTTCTCAGAAACAAACTAGAGATTAGACACAGTAATAAAAAAATCATCCTGAGTCTAAAGGCCTAAGACATGAAATAAGATAATATATACATTCACGATGGCTCTGAAATGTGCAAGTGTCAGAGGCAGGGACCCAAGCCCTATCTTATTATCACTATTGCCAAGATCACAGTTGAAGTATGAATCACAGGGTCTGGGTTTCACCTGATCTTTAAATGGCAGCTGTAGAGAACCTCAAGATCAGCCACATGATTTCTTAAGCAAAAATAACACAAAATAGGTCAAGAAAAATGGTCCTTTTCCCTTAAAAAAATTCTTGCTTTATCTTACTTTTACCTCTTTTTATACTTTTTAAAAATCTCATGTGTGTGGATGTTTTACCTATATGTATGCACATGCACCATATGTCTTCAATATCCACAGTGGCCAAAAGAGGACTTTGTTGGACAGCCTAAAGCTAGAGTTATAGACGGTTGTGAGTTATCATATGGGCCCCAGAAATATGGAAACACAGCCAGTGCTCGTACATGCTGACCTATCTCTCCTGCTCCTCACTCTGGCCTCTTCTTCCATTTATCAAAGACAGTTTCCCCAAAGGAAATGGAACAGCAAAGCATTGTGCCCTATACTGACCCATGCTGCCACCACACACAGAAGACCTGTGACTCCTCCCATGCCTGACCTCTCTGAGTAAAGGGCAGCAACAATCATTGAGCATGGACTTTCTCACTACTCACTACTACAGTCTGAGAAAACAGTTCTTACAAGACCTAATGTGGAATTTAAGTTCTGAGACACTGAGCAACTGATCAAAGGTTCTATCATTAAAGTTGGTCACGGAAAGATCTGAATCCAGGCCCTTGCCTCATTCTGCACCAAAAAGAACAGCAGATAATCCAAATTGGAAATAAAATGGGTAGTAAATATAAAAGTAAGTAAACTAGTAAATCTATGAATTTAGGTAAGGTCAACTCAGAGTATAGTCAGCATCTACAATGGCCACAAGGTAAATCTCTTTAATATGCAAACAAGAGCCATGCACCTTCCCTCTACACAGCAAGAATTGTGGATTGTCTGGAGTTAAGCCACAGAGGAGGATTTCTGAAAATAGCCAGGTCAGACTGTCTGGCAGAGATTTCCAAAACACACTGAAAAAAAGGCATGAAGCTTTTTGGGAGGAAAGGAGAAAAATAGAGTAGATTATCTGTTTCCATTAATTCTTTTTAAGCATCTAGGATCACTTTAAGGGAAAATTAATTAATGAAAGTACCTGAAGCAGATTGTTATTAGCTTAATGAAATTTCAGTGACCTCTTGGTATTGGGTAAGAGGTAATCCCTTGGAGAACAGCTAGCTCTGATGGGAATTCACATTGTGTGAGGTACCATGCTCAGTGTTTTCCTGCCATTATCTCAATATGACATGGACACTGCACTAATGAACGTTATAAACTTATGACAAAAATCGCTGCTTTGTAAGTTTTAACATATCCTAATAAAATTGTGCAACTGCATAAATTCCATCATCACAATGTAATATAGAAGTTCAAAACTCGGCACTGCCCCACTTCCTTAAAGCAGAATAATCTATTCTCTCAGCATGCTGTGTCTAACTAACCAGAACGTATTTACTCTGAACAGTCAATGCTATAATGAAAGAGAGTAGGGCCAGGTAATCTGATAATTAATTCTTTTCTCTTTTCCTAATGAATAATCAATTAGCACTGATGTAAAGCACTTAGAAGTTCACTATGCCTCAGTCTCATGTAGCTAATTTTATCTTTAAATAAAGAAACCACAGTTAAAATTCATCGTAATGAACTCTAGCGATGGTTAGTTTTATGTCTCATCTTGGCTAGCCTATAATCCACCCCAGTCAATAAAACATTCACAATTTAAATATTGCTGTGAAGGCATTATGTGAATATGATTAGTATCTTCAGTCAGTTGGCTCCACTATCTGATAATTGCTCTGGGTCTGATGTAATCAATCTTAAAGATTTAAGAACTCGAGCTTCCTGGAAGAGGCTTTAAGTTGTAGACTATAGTTCCTACCCCTGGCTAAGCAACCCAAAGAGCAGAAACTCTGCGGTTTTCCTAATTTGTCCCTTCCCGTTACCACTCATATCCGATCCATTGCCACTTCCTCTTCTCTCATTTCAATCCAGAATGCTTCCTTCTAACCCTCTAAGAGTATATCAACTCCTGCCTCTAGTCATTGCTTACAGTCTCAATGCATTCTCCAATAACCAGAAACACAACTAGTCCCTCATCTCGTCAAAATCCAGCTTGAATATCTGTGCTGTCTATGTCAACTTGACAGAAATTAGAGTCATTGTGGAAGAGCGAATGTCAATTGGAAAAAAAAAAAGCCCCTACTGATTGGTCTATGACTATGCTTGTCATTCACTGTTTAGATTTATGATTGATGTGGGAGGGCCCAGCTCACAGCTGGCAATGCCACCCCTGGTAAGTGCTCTTGGATTATATAGGACAGCAAGCTGATGAAGCCAAGAAGAGCAAGCCAGGAGGTAGCACACTTTCATGGCCTCTGCATCAGCTCCTGCCACCAGGTTCCTGCCTTGTGTTCCTGTCATAACTTTGACAGTGACCTGAAACTTGTAAGCAGGGATAAGCCTTTTCCTTTCCAAGTTGCTTTTGGCCATGGTGTTTTATCACAGCAATAGAAGACCCAACTAAGACTGCCTCTCTGACTCCAGCAAAAGGAGAATATCTTACCATTTCATATACCCAAACATGTAACAAAACCTCAGGCACACAGAAATATTGTGAAAGTACTTGCAGAATAACTGGAATATTTTAAAATTCTATGTAAGGGTAACTAATTTTCAAGAGCAAAGGAGGCAAAAATATTCTTAACTGGGCAACATCTTAGGGGAAGGTAGTTATAACCAAAACCATGTAAGTAAGGCAGTCATTCACTAGGTGTTTTGTTTTTGCCTCAGAATCTTAATTTCACAGTGTCAGTGAAGTCCAGGGAACCTTTCTAAAGAAAAAAACAATTTGTTTTGCATGTCTTTGGGGAAACATTCTTGAGCCTCCTCAAACTATCCGTTTCCACCCATCCCACGAAAGCTCAGGGAATAACCCTTGGACAGCATTGAGCATCATGGATTTAAACTTGAATTCCCACTGGTTTGGGTCCATTTCCTTTCCTTTTTATGAGCCATTTTTGCAGCAGCCATATGTTCCTGAAAGACAGGCTGCAGCAATATCTGAGAGATGGCTTCTCCAAGAATCCTCAATTCTCAAGGAGGAAAATATTCCCAAGGACACTGTTCATCTGTTGTCAGTCACAATGGGCTGCCGGGAATGGCTGGTACGTGACCCAACAATGCTTTCCTCCTGAAACAGCTTCTCTTTCTTTCACCTCTGGGGCCCACTGTTTGCCTTTCAAACTAGCTACAAAGATGGGAAAGTGGAAAACCTGGGGAAATGTAACTTGTTAAGGCACGATGCAATCCTAGGCACTGTTTAAAAGAAGCTAGTACCTCCTGGTGTCCAATCCAAACACGGCAGAGACAAGGCCACCTGCCCAGGATCTGCCATGAAAAGTTTTTGCATTAGGCATATCCAAGCCCTTGTGAAGTCACCCTGAAAATAAATCCTCACAGCTCAGAGGGCCAAGGTACAAACAATGTGAAAGTATTACCCAGGGAGAGAGAATACAGAGTTCATCTGAAGCTGAGAAGGGAAGACAGGCACGAAGTAGCAGAGGGACAGAAACCATGAAAAGAGGCTTGAGTGCTTTGGAAGCAGAGACAAAGAGTAGGGTCACCTGGGTAGGCAGTGTGGGGCTGCCTCTTGGTAGCTTAGGCACAATATTGAGACTGCAAAGACTCTGGGGTAAATGTTTTGTTTTTTTCCAAATCATTTTTATCATAATCACAAGAAAGAATGAGAAATGTAGGAACTTGTGTCTGTCGGTAAATTAAGTAAACAATTGTTGCCATAAGGTAGCTGTGCTTGGGCCCTGGACTGCCTGCGATTGCACATTAAACCACCTCCAGAGGGTCCTCATTCTTCATGAGCGTTGCTAGAATGATAGGAGGCACCCCACACTTACGTTTTTATAGGCTGGGTTTTGGTTCCAAGTAAGAGATCTGAGTAGGACTAGAAATAAAATGATCTTACTGCATATGATAAAGTTTAGTGATGGAATCAACAACAGTGGCTTCAAGGACAAGACTTCATCCTTAACAGCCTTTGACATTTGTAAAAGACACTCAGTGTGCCATGTCACAAGGCAATGTATAGGCATGACACATCACACTCATCTCTTCTGCCCTGAAAGCACATGCCTCCATTAGACCTGTCATCTTAGGAGTGCAGAGACAGCCTGACATCACTCAAAATTGTCAGGACAGGGAAAGGCCTCACCTGCACATCAGGCTCAAAGAATCACACGTGACCACCTGAGTGGCGCTGTGTAGTTGGAGGTAGAAGCCACGCGTTTCGATGACCAGAACCTGTCACTTTCATGCCACCCTAACTAAAGAGGACAGGCTGAAGAAAGAGGCAGTTAAGCTAAGGCTAACATGATGGCACATCTATGTATGCTTCCAAAAGTGAGGATGCTAAAGCAGTAAGATTGCAAGTTCAAGGCCAGCCTGAGCTACACAGTGGTACCCTGTCTCGAAACAAAGAAATAAGCATACAAATAAACGAAAACCCTAAGATGACTTAGATGATTCAAAAGGTGTTAGCAATTCCGGGTTCTTTGAAAGTCAGCTCAAACAGGAAAGTACAATATTTGGGCTGAAATCAGTGGTTTTCATAGAATGTGGCAACCGATGTATTTTTCCTCATTTCTAAAAGGGTAATATCGATGCCCTTCTGCTCAGTCGCTAGACCATCTCACCTCAACACAACCCTCCTGTTATCAGTCCATCCTTGTCTTCCTTATTTGCACTAATGTCATACCAGTTTTCTGTGTGCTCACTTTCATCAGATTGTCGATCTACGAGAGCAGAAAATACATCTCCTCCATGTGTTTGCTTCTGTGGTTCTAACAAGTGCCTACCACACAGTAGGTATTAATAAATACTTACAAAATATAATAATTGAAACTTTACAGAGACTTGTAAACTATCTACTTGAAAGGTTTCTTCCTGAGGTACTGTGAAGGAAATAGTTCTTCTGTGTGCAAGCTTCCCTAAGGACTATTAGTGCATTTGTTGCCCTTGCACAGGACTTGCGTTCAGTTCCCACTCCCACCTTAACTCCTGCCCAGCATACCCAATGACCTTTTCTGACTTCCAAAGTAGGAAAAATGGTGCACAGTCACACATGCAGGCAAACACACTCATGCACACAAACCAAAGTCAATATAAAAACAAGAACAACAACACAAACCAAATAAAACCTATCTCAAAACATCCCCATGGAATGGGTTTCAGGAGCAGCGCATGGGTACCAACTTTCATTACAGTAAAGACCCTGGGCCATCATCCCAGGGATGGCAGCACATGTTTTCCTGTAAAGATGAATGCAGTTCTTCTGATGGTATGTAGAACACATGTTCATTTCATTCACTGGTCTTTCCGAACGACAACCTCCTTCAAGTCCTCTGTCAATTCCTAGAAGTATGGATTATTCTAAGCAGCCCCAATCACCATGTAGAAGCAGCATGCTTCAAAAATAAAGGCCGTATTATCCTGGGCCAGGTTATCCTTGAAACCACCAGGCAACTTGTGCCAAGTAGCAATCATTGTCGATATAGGTTAGAATTTGTGCTGATGTGTAAGGTTGTTTTTCATTAAAATATAAGCACTTATTCTGATCACTATTTTTCACCAAACATTTTTCTTGCAAGAGCATCTCCCAGAATCTCTCTGGAAATTGAGCTCCTCTCAGCTGAGGGGAATGGGGATCCAGATGTGTGTCACCATCATTCTGAGGTGTGAAGTTAGTCGTTTCTCACCAATGGGATAATGCATAGATGTTTGTGAGCTGTTAAGTAGGCAACTTTGTACTGCTTCAACATCATCCCTGTAACAGAATCGTCCTCATACATATCCAATACAGTAATGTTACTAAAGCATGACAGAAGAGTTGGACTCGCTTACCCTAAGGCCAAACTGTGGCATGGGCTAATTCCTAATACTCTGTTACTGATTTTAACTGATTTCTGCTGAGGAGCAAAGGAGAAATAATGAAAAGGAACTGTGGAATCTGGGGAGGACTTGAACGTACACCCCACCTGCCAAAGACCCCATCCTATAGACTAAAGCAGAAAACGACTAATGGGAAAAGCAAGCTTCATTCATCATTTTGCTGCAAGCACCAATTTACAAAAAAAGTATTATTTCCATATACTTTCTCATGGTTCCAAGAACTACACAAGGCAAGGTGAGCCATAAGCATCCCCATGACATTTATAGTGCTGGGGAGATTCTGCAGAAAGATGGCAGCTTTTAACAGTCTAAAGAATTACCAGTTTCACTTGAAGAAAACTGCATTAAGTAAGCTTCCCTCGCATAGCCAGAATACAGAACTTACTCTAGATATGAACTATAAACATGGGTAATTGCAATAGCTTGTATTGAGGTCACAAAAGGGAACATCATTAATGTCCAGCCAATCAAAGGTCAATGTCTAACAAACATTAACAACTCTATAAGGTTCAGATTCTTTATGGGAATTTGGATTGGATGAGGTTTCATATCGGCTCTAACTTTTGGCCAGCCATTGCTTGTATTCATTTTTTTCTTTTTAAAAAAGTCCATTTTGACAACAGGATAGGGTTGAAGGAAACCATGCTTATGGTACTTCCAAGGTGAAAATGAAAAATTCTGATAAAACTCACAGCCTTGAGAAGAATTTCAAGCGGCTCATCTGTCCTAGTCCTCTCTAATTTAACTGATGCATCAGGAAGAACTGAAGGACAGATTCTGTGCTTTTCACTCTGGAGGCTAAATTCTACTCTCAATGGAGACCTTTTCTGGTGGCTTGAATGCCTGCCTACTCATTTTATCAGTGTGCCCCTATTTCAATGGACGCAAGAACTGCAACACATCTCAGATGAACAAGTCTGGGTACCTGTTGGCCAATGAGGAGAGTGTGTGTGTGCGCGCGCGTGTGCGCGCGTTTGCATGCATGCTTTTTACAAACACAGAAAGTACTCTCTGCATGCAACAAGCCAAACTGTCTCTGCTCCCCTGTTCTTTTCCTTCTTCTTGCTTTAAACATCTTGAATAACGTTTGGCTAAGATTCCAGGTCCATCTTAATTTTTGGTGGCATGTGTCACATCTCAGGAAAGACCGTATGCCTATGGTCAGGGCACCACTCAGGGGCAACCTGCTTCTCCTTATATACGTTATCTTATGGGTGTTTGTTACTGAACCCGATTTCAGAGCTAGGCCTCATAAAACTGGCTATGTTAAGACCAAATTAATGTCATTTAGCATCTAGGGGGAGGTTAAAGAGAGGATTAGAGAGAGGCAGGCAGGCAGGGTATATTAAGCAAGTCCATGACTAACAGGGTGTGACAGCAAAGAGTTTTATTCTTTTCAGCAAAACATTTCCCTACAGCTGGGACCATTACTCCACTGTGCCTTTATCACCTTGGAATTTTTATGGTTATTTTTGATGAATTCACATTTTTGTAAAGCCCTTTTTGAAATCATGCCAGTTTTCCAATTTTTAATTAAAGTCGTAAATAATCTTAATTCTGCCTTAAAAGGTTTATTGTTTCTTTTTTTCTTAACTACTGATGCCAGGAAATATTTCAAATACCAAGTCCTGACGTGAGTGAGCAATTAGAAGCTCTCTAAGGTCTAGAGACAACACTGTACAGTGTAAATGTAACACACTGGGATATCGAAATGCTATTTAACAGCACGGAAGGGCTGATTGGGGTTTATCAGCAGCTGCCTCTCTTGGGAGAGACACAGCCTCTTTTTGTTAGATGAAGCAACTTTCATCATTTTCATGTCATGAATTAGCCATCACAGATTTAGAAAGGGTTTTTAAAAAAGTAAACACTGTACATTTGTTACTGAGGGCTGAGCCAAAAGTTAGAGAAAGTCAACCAAGTCCGATTCAACCATTTGCACAAAATAGACACCAAAGCAAAGTCATAAGAGAGGGAATACTTCACTGCCCTAAAGTCAGAACTAAGGAAGGGCTGCACTGTCTGACTGAGAGCATCAGACTGCTCAATGCCCACTGTTCTTACCTAGACTGCCTGCTAAGGTTGCAGGAGAGCTGTAAATACATCATACCTTACCGTCTTAACGCTTTCCTTTTCAATCAGTGCTTCAATAATATGCCCACAACCAAAGCTACTTCCCCTTCATAGGAGGCTAAAACACACCGTTATAACACAATGAAAGTAGTTAACAATTTCTAAACATCCCATACGTTTCCACACTTGTGAGTATCGCAACTGTTATCTCTATAAATGACTACTACTCTTCCATGCCTTGACAGGAGGGTCTGTGAAGGTGTGCTCATCTTACTGATAAGCTTGATGTTATCAATAAAACACCACTTAATAGGGACAACTTGGAGGTAGCGAATGGTCAGATTTAGAACGAAAACCCTCTTTTGCTAAATGAGTAGTTTATTCCTTTGAATTTTATAAGTTACAGACAATGACAAAGTCAACAGACAATGACTTTACTGGAGGATCCAATTGTGATAATGTGTTATTTTAAGAGGAGGCATTGTTTCCTCAGTTTTATTTACATTAAATAAAATTCCTTTGCCTTTCTAACTTCAAATCATACCTAACCCATGCCAAATGATTCTGGATAAAAATTTATTTTATTAAGAGATTTAAATCTATTTCTAGAGAAAAAATATTTTAACTATTGATTTATAAGATTGGTTTGGTAAGTAGTTAATTGTATCTGTCGAGACCTTGTCGCTGAATGTTTTTCTTTCTTAAAAGGAAGACTTGGTTTAAGAACTTTCTGGCACTCAAGTTAGTACCTCCAGGTAGAAAAACTTCAATGTAAAAAAAAAAAAAAAACAAAAACAAACTATAGAGGATTTCCCAACACCAAATGACAAATGACAAAAACTATGAAAAAAAAATCCATGATTTTGATGAGAAGCCACAGTGACCCAAATACCTTTGAACTAAAAATGCCAAGTTAATGCAACATGCTTCTTCCATGGACAGAACATCCTACTAAATGTTCAAACATTTAAAAGCTTGGGTGCTGGATAGAGCTCAGTGGATGAAATGACTGTTGGTGGAGCACAAAGATCGAAACTCAGTCTGACTAATAAGCCATCTGTGGTAGCACATGCTTGTGCATTCACTGCTTAAGAGGTGGGTGTAAAAGCAAGTGGACAGCTCCTGAGGAACAACAGGCAAGGCGCCTTCCAGCCTCTACGCACAGGTACATGTACATGTGGAACCACCCCCACACGAAGATGCATATGCACCTACATCCTCATATTCCCAGAGAGCTCACAAAAACCTCTCGTGAAATTACTTACAAGATAGTAAATCCCCTGTCTCAAAAGGTTTGGAAGAGCAGCCAATTGGGGTACATCGTGAAATTCACAAAGCCACATTAACACAGGATGGCTGGATGACCTTAGACACTTATTCCAAACCTGAAACACTGTAATATTTGCAGATTCTGAAAGCTGCATTACTCCTTCACTGATGTCAAAGACAATTTAAATTCAGTACTTTGTCCTTCCACCCGCCCAAGTTCATACACAGTATGTATCTATCAACTGATTTTACTCAAGCCAACCATGGGGAATGGTCTCTTTCGATCCAAAAGAGTCACCCAAGTTCTTCATTAGAGTAGAAATAATTTGAGATAGCTGGTACTTTTATGAAAAAGTCTTTTTCTCCAGAAAGAGCTTCCAGAAATTTCCATAAAAGCTTTTTGTTATTAACATTTCCTGGGGTTGGTGGCTGGCATTAATTTTCTCCAATTCTCATATGCAAGCTTCCACAGACATTTTTACATGACTGTATTAGCTGTGCCAACTACAGCCTTGCTGAGGCCTCAGGGAAGACCTCCCTCCTCAGTGGCCAGCATAGGCCATCTTCAAACTTAAGATTTCAGTGCCGCACAGATACTCTGTAAACTGCAAGAATAATTAACACATGCTTTTCCTGGCTGAAAAACTCTCTTTGAAATTTACCTTTTTCCTTGCTTGTTGCTCTTTGGAAGAATGTGCCTTCACGTGCTTTCGTAGGGAGCTTGGGTCTGTGTACCGTTTTGTACATCCTGGAATTTGACAAGCATAAGGCTTCTGAACGAGAAAGAGAAAAAGAAAGAGAGAGCTGTGGTGAAACTGTAAAGGTATTAGGGTCAGGCTTTACTCAGCCTGCTCAGAGCAAGAACTGTTACCAAATGACAGATGTCAAGGGCTAGCTACTACTCATACATTTTAATTAAAACACCCAGGAATTCTGAGTCTTAAAGATGGGAAGAGAAAACTTTAAAAATGACCCACAGAGATGCCCTATCGTTGATTTTTAAAAGCGATTACCTTACATTGCAGTGTAACCATAAAAATCTCTTGTGGAATTTTTTTAATGTGGAAGTTAATACTTACATACTTACAATTATGTTTCCCTGAGAAAATCTTTGGGACTGTCAGAAATAGTAAACAGATTCTTTAAGGGTTCAGGTAAAGAAGCTGTAGAAAAGTCCAGAAAAGACTGGGTACGGTTCAGAGAGTAGGTACCTGATTCAGAAAGAGAGGGGAAGAATTAAGAAGGAAAAATTAGTGTAAAGTGAGCAAGAAATAGTAGGTCTCAAACAACAGACAAATTAACACTTGGCCAGAGGAACAGTAATATTAGTAGTCACAGAGAAGTGAAGTCTGAGGGATGTGAATAAGCCCTTGGCTGAATGACGAGGGTGCGAATCTGCCCATCCCAGTTTCCCATGACAGCAGAGTGCCATGAGGCATATGAAAATGTGAGGGATGCCCTCAAGTGCTTGGCACCTAATAACAAATAGATGCAAAACTGAGAGGGGGAGGGGGAGACCAAAGTGAATCCATTCTGACACCAACACTGTCACCTGCTACTGATGAAGCTCTTATCAAAGCGCTGGAGACAATGACTTGGGTTGCAAGCTAAACCAAAATCTCTTGACAACTCCAGGAACTTAAAAATCAGAACAGGATTAATTGTATATACGAGATGAATTATCATTTACCATGAGAACTGAGACCTGGGGCTATATGGTATGAGATCGATCCGAATTTTTCTCTGGATGGTAGGATTCTTGTTCTGGAAGCCTGCTATACCATGGACCAGAGTGTACCATGGCTATCCTTACTCTGTCAGACACTAGTTTTCATGTGCTTATCATCATCTGAGTAGACATATGGATGTTCCTATTTGCTTACTCGAAGCAATGTTTAGAATTCACTAACATTTTGGCTTTTTTTTTTTTTTGTTTCAAGAACAAGACAGAATCATGGTATATCCTTTAATTTGAAACCCCCAATTTGAATATTGGATGTGATTACTCACTAACTGCTCTTGACTGATTGTGATTGACTGAATTACCTAAGATTAGGTAAGATTCACGGAAGTGTGACCACTCATAAAGTAAAACTGTCTTGAGAAATTGTTCCAGCTAACTCGTTCTCTGTAGTTTCAGAGCTTCCAGAATGTGCTACGCACTGTATTAAATTCTAAGAAACTTAACAATAAATGTTGGAAGAAGAGGAACGAGGCCCTTACTTCACCTTTTTAAAACATGAGCAATCGTTGGTGAAAGCCACTTGCTAAGAGGTTTCCATGGGGAACAAAGACTCTGTTTTAACCTGGGAATCTTTTCTGGGTTCACCGGCTTTCTTGAACTAGCCTTCCCTACTCTGCCTTCACTTCAGAGCAGCAAGCAGCCAATATCCATTCTTATTAGTAGTTTCAACATGAGCACACACACTCATGTCTCTGACCATGACAGCATGCTTCAGGAAGAAGTTTGATGAACACTGATGAGCTCTAGAAATCTATGGTGCTCTAAACAGGGCTGGGAATTCCATTTTACATTTGATTTGAGGTACTCTTGGAGAAAGCTTGAATATAACCAGTCCTCACAACTGGCCTTGAGCCCTCCCACCTTGTGTCTGACATCTGGGACCAGGATGCCCAAACAGCTCTCTGGCTCGGGTGTGGATAGTACTGGTGTTCCCTTCATTTTATCTCTGACTATCCAAACTTAAAATGACATGCTACATGCCATCAGAAAAGTTATTTCATTATTTTCCAGCTGTCCTGAGCAATTACTTCCCTTGTTTAGATTTAAGATGTTAATAGAGAAATTGTATTAAGAAAAATTTCAGGGTTATTATAATGATCTCAATAATCTTTGGGGATAAACCATTTTCCTGAATAAAGAATCTGTTTAGTTGAAAAGATATTTTAATCTGAAAATCCTGACAGCTTTTGTATAAGGAATGATCAGTGGAAAGCAACCTAAATTTAAGTTATAAATCCTTCAAACAACTACAGTGTGCTCTGGAAAACAAACGATTGATTTCAATATGCTCTTTTTTTGTTTTTTATTGAGACAGTGTTTCGGAACTCCCCCTGTAAACCAGGCTGGCCTCGAACTCAGAAATCCACTTGCCTCTGCCTCCCAAGTGCTGGGATTAGAGCCATGCACCACCACAGCCCGGCTCAATATGTTCTTAAAAGTTTAACAATCTATCAAAGGAAATAAACATTTAAATAAAAGATACCTTGGAACTTAAAGGAAAAGGATAGTTTTAATAAGTGTAATCGAGAAAGTCTTTTTAAAAAGATAAGAAAGACAGGGTTCTAAGAGATGCACTAAATTCAAGTCAAAATCATTATCATAGGCAGCTCTATTTAAAAGATTTTAAAGGGGGCTATATATTTTTAATGCTTTAATTACTATGGAAAATGTTTTGTGTGATTAGCTAAAGCTAGCACCAAAGAAGGGTATTATAGAAAAACATCAGGTTTCCTTAAGGACAGCTCTGAAACTACAGGGAACTGGTTAGCTGGAACACTTTCTCAAGATAATTTTGGTTTATGAATGGTTACACTTTCATGATATGATTAAATGGCAAACTGGAAAATACACTGGATTAGACCAAGATCATTTTTGATACAACAAAATTGGACACTTTAACATACTTTTTTCTTATGTTTATATGTTGAAAATTTTAGCACTTTTTGTGCATTTATTTAATATTCTGTTCTAGTAGTCCTGAACAGATCAATGAATTCAACTTGGCTCAAGAAGAAAAGGTCTGGTCTTCTTTCCCTTTATTTTGCTAACTATGTTTCAGGTATTTACCAGACAAACCATCACATTTATACATACATATTAAGAGATAATTCTGTTTAGAAAGGTTATGTGACATACAAAGCTAAAATGACTTCAACAAATATGACTAACAGAGACTAATATCAAAAAGGTAATAAATATGTCAACTACAACATCAGAAGAATCTTAAATATGTATGAGAAGGTGTGTGGAAATAATAGTATCTTTTCAGAATTCCAACTCCGGTGTAGTTTAATAATAGACATCAGCCGTTAGCACCGAGAAAGTACTGTCATGAATACATTATTTGCAAGAACGTGGGATAAGAGATCCGCGATTTGTACAATACATTTATCCCAACGGCTTTGTTAAGTGAAGTGAAATTACACAGCATCTACCTGGCCTCCTGCAAAGAAAATGGCTTCAGAGCTCAGGGATGCAAAGGAGTGTCATCAACACAACGGGAGAAAATAAAAAGACGAAAGTCACACAGACAGTGTCTGCAAGGAGCAAATGTGGCAGCATTAAGGGAGTTCAGGGTGTGAAAATAAAAACTCAATTGTTCTCGTAAGGTTGGTATGAACGGATGTGTGACTGTTAACTAAGAAAAAGCATGTACGGAATGGACTCGGGGAAAGATCTGCTCTGTCGTTTTAGATGAAATGCAGGTGAAAATAACAGATGGTTTATAAAGCCAAAGACCAGACTCGGCCCAACAGCACGCTGGCTAGAAAGCTAGGTACCCAGGAAAAGAACAGGGTCAGCGTGTAACTGTACTTCATATTTTTTCCAGCTGCATACATTGTCTATTTTGGTACAGCCTGATATATTGATAATCATTTTATCTCTAGTGGCCATTCTGTGTGCCAATATCTACTGTATGATAGCCCCTGAACTATTTCAGCTTTCTACAGAGAAGGGACTAAACAACCCCTTGGTCCCAGAAAGTTCTGGTATGTAGCATAATTTATAACGACACAATAAAAAACTGAAAATAAAAAAAGCCATCCAGAGCATCCCCCTATGGACACTTCACTATGTTTTGCTGCTGTGCTTGGCATTGCCCATTGTGACCTTAAGATCAGCAAGCAAACACCTACACCATCCTACCATCAGAGGGGCCCTTTGGCACACAGCTGAGGCTGGAAGGTGGCCAGCCCCTGCCATCCTTACAGTGTCAAGATGTGTCCTCTGGTGCTTGGCACGGTCACTGGAATTGCTGAAGGCCTTCTGGCAGCCTGGGTGCTGGCACAGGTATGGCTTCTCACCCGTGTGACTCCGTAAGTGAATCTTGAGGTTCTCAAGCCTAGAAAAGGCTTTCTTGCATCCTTCAAACTGCAAAAAGAAAACAAGTTTTACTTATTGAGTAGTACCCAAATGCCTGAGTCGAGGGGAGAAAAACCATTAGTTCATACTTAGCTAACAGTAAGATGAAATTAAATCCAAACAGTAACAAATATTGCTTCTAAAAATACCCATCTGTTTATGTGAATTGCATCTTTCCCATACATGCCACATTCCATACCAGACTTTGGTCCTAAACTGATTTCCATGATTACTTATGTCAGAGAATATTCACTGTGAGCTATCTGGCTAAATCAATAGAAACAAAGTAGTGCATATCTTGAAGATTTATTAAAAAATTAAGACACCTTTTCTATTTCAAAATTGGTCAACATAGAAGAGACCAGGAAGGAAGGAAGTTTTCAACAACAACAACAACAACAAAATAAACTAACAAGAAAAATTAAAGTGATCTATGACAGAAAAAGAATGCAGGAAAAGTCTAAGAATATAGGATGGGGAAGGCAGGTGCCCACTAGATATGGTCAGACACATGCTTGAATGTTTGTGTAGGTTTTGCAACTTCCAAATGAGAGGCCAGTGTCAACATGTAGGGTGATGCCAAGCTGAGGAGTGTTCAAAATGCTTTTTGAAAAATAACTAGGAAACTTAGTACTAAGTCATTTCAAATAAAGTAACTATGACTAACTATTCTTGTTATTATTAAATTTCTTATTGTTATTTATTTTAAAAATTTACATTACCTAGCTATGAATAAGAGCTAGATAAAAGGTTGATTTTTTTTTCTAAAATGTGTGTTTGTAGTTTGTTATCACACCATTAATTTAATGATTTCTTCAGGGAAACTATCAGCTATTATTATAGGGTCAAAGTGATGCTAACATTTAAAGTGACAGAACGAAAATGTACTGGGAAAGCCTGTAAGTGACAGATTTTTTTTTTGAGGGATGTAGTGGGGGATGAGGCAGATTAGACCTGGATACAAGTAGGATGTTGGGAGAAGGGCTGTCTCCATTCAAAGTTAGTCGATGTTACTTAGACGGGCTGCAAGGACCATATGAAATACCTTGGTTGGGAAGGTTCAGTAGTAGGTAATTTCATCCTTAAGTAAGGATGAACTAAGTAGAAAGAACAGTCGACTATGTCACAACACCCCATCTATTTAAATTGATCACATTCTGCATGCTGGTGTATTTTAAGAAATTTATGAAAGTTGTACTTATTTTTGATTGAGAGTTATACATGTCTCACGGACATATGTTGGTTTATTTCAATTTCGATATTTTGCTTAAAATAATTTTCGGTGTTTTCCTGATTTCTATTTCACATAAAAAAATAAATTTAGCCTGAACGAAGGAAGAATGCTGACAAAGCTGACGACTTTTTCACAGCCAAGTGTATAATAACGCCACATTGCTGGGGGGTGTTTCTGGAATTTATGGGGCCTTATTTCTGCAAATTTTCAAATAGATTTCAAGTTTAAGGATCAAAGAGTTCTAAATTAACTCCTAATTCATAGCTAAGAGGTCTCTGCCAAGCAAACGTCTGCTTTTAAGGTTCACTCTGAATCAAGAATCAGAGCAAAGTCTTGGAGCTCAGTTTATTTTGCTTGGAATCACCTGGCAGAGTACACTTAGAACTGAAATGAGCTTGTGGTTTTGGCCATACTGAGCCTGTAGCCTCATTCCTAGCAAGGCTCTTTTTGTAGGGCAGATGTCTTTCTGGGGCTAGTTCCAGTGAGATATATCCAGAATTAGGTGGCCCCCAACCTCTCATCCTTTCTACAGTCACCTCAACTCTTACAGAGAAAGCTTCATTGTTTTGGCATCAACGTGAGAGTGGAGACCAGAGACAGCTTAATTAATAGGCTATCTATGGGTACCAGATACATATGATACTTCCCTCACATCATGAGAAACCCAGTTATGTGCTTGAGTGATTCAAACTGTCCATTTGCTCACATATAAGGTACGTGAAGCTAGCAATTCCTCATCCTTTCTAGTCAATGTCCATTTAAATATCTGCTTAGAATTGAACTGATTGATCACTGCTATTAATACAACCAATATTATTATTATCATTATTATTATTATTATTATTATTATTATTATTATTATTATTATTGGACTGGCATTCCAAATTAATCAGTAAGAACCAGAATACCCTAACTACATGAAAAGTAAAGTTGAAAGACATGACAGGCATCCAGATGGAATGTGACAGCAAAAGACAATCTGAAAAATAATGAAAATCTGGATGATATAAGAGGTTTCCTCTGTAACAAGGGTGGCCAGAAGAAAGAAGCATAGCAGTGAAACAACTGAAGACAATGTGAGCTCACTGAACTGTCGAGAAGAGGCTGTCCTCAGAAGGCAGTTTCATGAATGCAGGAGCTCCTAACAGACACCAACCACTCACTCTTCTTGAAAAAACATATTTGAAGAATCCATAGACCCAGGTCCTAGAGGACTGGCAGATGGCTGGGTACGGGGTCAGAGTCACCTGAATGAACTTCCCAGAGAATCTAAGAGGAAGGAGCTGCCATGCTCCTCTAATAGCATCTGGATGGAACTTGAAAGGGAACAATTTTATAAAAAAGTGTTATCACCCATTATGGGAATAACCCTGTAATTCAGCACAAGAATTGCCTCTCCCTCGGGCAGTTTCACCCCTACGTTCACAAGTTCAGTTAAAGGCAAACGATTTAAAATTAAGTTAATAGTCAGGCAGAATATAGCTAGAAATGGATTCTTGGAGAGTTGGGGAAAGCAGTTGCTTCTTAATCTTATTTTCTTTCATGACTTTTACATATCTATTGAAGGTGCTGAACCTTGTAGATGAATACCTGAATATAGAGAAGTCAGAAGCATTAGGAATATTTCCTGGGTTTGAGTCACAGGTTTTCTCAGTATGGTTCCCACAGCTCAACATATGCCCAGGGAGCTAAGATATACACTGCCAATGGGTTGCTCTTTATCCCTGTTGTGGCTCAATGTCTACACAACTTCAATGCTTTGTCTTAGGTCCTCTTCTTCCTGAATTGGCTCTGAAGTCATGAAGACAAAGACTAGTAATTCATAAATGAATCACAGGTCCTGATTTGTCCTTAATTCAAAAGCAGATATAATGCAGGAAGATGAAGAAAACCAAACCACAGTCACACTTAAAGAGTTCAGGAGGGAAGAAGAAGAAATAAAATAAGACTTTAAAAAAAGAAAGGAAGAGAAAAATCAAACAGAGAAATGGCAGGGCGGGAGAGTAGACATGGGATCTGGTATTCACTGAATAGTTGGTCCATGCAAAATATTTTCTCTTTGTCATTAATTTGATTTAAATAGCACTTGCCCCCTGAATAAACCCCAGGAGCATGGTCCACAGCTGCTAGGAGGTAAAAATGAATAAAACTTAATGTTTACTCATGCAAAGATGATGGGAGCTGAAGACGGTCTATATGTCTGGGCAGGTTACACACTAGCAGGTTACACACTGGGACAGTAACATTCTGAGCAAAGGCCCTCAGAGCCATGATGCCCAGACCAGAGTCAGTATCCTCAGGGTAATTGCCAAGAAGATGGGTTTTCTGACCCTACTCCAGAACCTAAACTCTAGGGCTAGGGCCCATCTACATGAGTGGGACCCAACACTCTAGATATGCTATCCTTCTCCATTTCCTTATGCAAATCACATGACAAAGGTTTTTTCAGAATTCACCATCTCTACTTCAGGCTCAGTCTTCTGAACGTGTATAGCAGTAGCTACCCTAGGACTTAAAAGGAACATCACCTCTACAATGTAGGGAAGGGTAGCCAGCGTTTACAAGCAAACGAGACAAGAAAGCTAAGCTCTCACTAGAGATTCTTTCAACTCACAGCTTTCAAATCTGGTACCAGGTAGATGTCTGGTTCTAAAACAGGTATGCCCACCAGCACTTTTCATGGCCTCCTGACCAGTGAAACACCCCATACTGTAACTGCCCATGACAGTCTCCTGTTGAGGAAAGCACTGGGAAGAAGTGACATTTTTCATCTGCGCGTTTCAGTGGAATTGCCAACGTGTAGGAGAACAGTGCATGCAACTCTCAGAAAAAGAACTTCAAATTTCAATCTCATGGGCCTTGAAAATTCTTCATGGTAAGAAATCTCATTCTAAGAAAAATCTCTTCAATGCTGGCTTTAAGTAATAAACTTTAAATAGACATTTTCAAGTTCCCTCACACCTAAAGAACCTTAGCTTGCATCGCTTTGCTAATTTAGAAAATTATTTCATATTTAAAGAATCAGACCGGACTGCAATCATCATCAATATATATTGGCTTGATTACAGATTGTTGACATTCAGTAACATTCAGATGACCTTTGAAATATTACTTTCTCTGTCTATTAGAAGCTATTGTGTAAGGTTCTAGAAATGAAAGGCTCATTAGACACGATTAAAATGAGATTTATTCCATATGTGTAACCAATAATCAAGTCGAATATTATCCCCTCCTCTAATCAGCTACTTGGAGTGCCAACAAGTACAAGTTTGTATTCAAAGCCGTAATAACAGCAAATATTCTTTATCAAGTTTCTATACCATTCCTAACATCAACAAAACCCAAACAGAAAGAAGTCTATGATGCTGGAAAACTTTTTAAAAATATACATTTGATTTCAATTAAGGCTTGGTGTTTATGACCCTTGGAGGTACACACTTTCACAATTCCACCGGTCAAGACCAATTAATCCCATTAGTGTTGGTTGCCACTGTGATATGCAGTAAGAATTGGATGATGAATTAGGTACTAGTTTGTATCTCAAGACAGCACCCCAAACCAATAGAGATGAGAAGCTTCCAAAGAAAAGTCAGCAAGCATTTCTGATGCCCTGGATACAGTCATGGTGACTTCTACAGTAAGTCTAGGAGGTCAAGTCCCCTTGGATTAATTGCTTCCTTCAAAGGGTGTAAGATTTCTTCTGTGACTCTGAAAGGGCCCAAGGAAGTGAAGCAGAAATTTACACAATTGAGAGGCACTAAGAACTCTGATGAATATAGTCAGTTAACAGTTTACTTCCAGAGAACCTTCTCAATTTTATGTGCACGTGAGTAACATGGCGGTCTTAAGATGCAGATCCCAATGTCTTAGGTCTTCCAGAGGAGAGTGAGTACCTGTGTTTCTATCTCCCGGTAACACCAGTAGATGCTCAAAGCTCAGAGACAAGGTCCTGGGACACTTCATGATCCTCATCATTAAAGTGTAGACTGCGGTGGAGTTTAGAAAAGGGGAAACAAACACTGAACTAAAGAGAAGAATAAAGGATTTAAATGAACCAAAAGGAGTCATCTATCTTCTTCGAACACAGACCAGTACAACCTAATTTTAAATAATGGAGAAGGGGGAAGAAGAGGAGTCAGTTTAGAAAAAAACGAATGAAGATTCAAACAGAAAGACTGCAGAAGTACACTGGAATCACCAGGGTTGAATTCCCTTCTGTGATTCTCCATCTGGGAACACTCTAACTTTGTGCCATTCCACTCAGTTTCTGTTTCCGGAGTATTCTAAATAGCACCCACCGCTCCTGCGAATCTTAATGTTTACCACATCAGTCTACAGGAAGTGTCACAGAGCCCATGCCTGGTTCACCAAGTGACACTGAGTTCCTCTCTGCTCCTTGTTCTGTTCAGCTTAGTAAACGGGCAAGGATGACAGAGGCCACATCTCTGCATACTCTTACTGGAATCGACAGCTCCATCACCCTCTTGTTTCCAGCACCATACTCACAGATGTCTGCCATTACTGATTCTGTATTTTGACGTTTTGTACAGAGTAACAGTGGCCTCATTTGAAGATTACTGACCATCAGAATAAAAACCGTCTTTGATCAAAAGTTACTCAGACTGAGTTTCTGAAGGTCCCTTGTATCTAAAGAGATCTGTGCTTGCCTTATTCATAACAAGCATTAAGATCTGGGTGCTCTTGGGTCTGGCTAAGGGCAGCAGCAGAAAAAATAAAGCAGCTAGATGAAATCTGGCTTCAGTAAGTCTTGGATTAACTCTATGTCTGTCATCCAGCATCCTTAAGCGGCCTATGGTTCTCATTTATCCAGACTTTCTGGAACTATTCTATGTTGCAGAATTAACATAAAACCCATTCAGTAATGTTTTCCGAAACAATACTAGGTTCCAGTCATTGTTCCTTTCCTGTTATTCTGGTGTGCAAAATGAATCCATTGACCAGCTCATAAATCCTTTCCTGGCTTGCTGTACTTCTTGTTTCTTGATCTGGAAGAAATCCTTATAAAGCAAAGGTCACCTGCATGGGTACACATATATCAGTTTTATTGATTTAAGGTGATTCATTGCTTTTGACCACCTTGAGCTGTGGGTCACAGCTGATCTTAAGAGCATACTCTAAATGAGGCAGAGAAAGAAGTAAACTGAAGCTGGGAAATGATTCTGCAGAGGCGGCGTGACACTGTGGGGGAAGTAGGTTACCTCTGGGCCAACAACTGAACCATGCTGAATTTTTATGGAAATTATTTAGTGTCTGGTTCAAAACAACAAAAAGGACCTGGGGTCAAAAGGAACCTCACTGTGGGCATTACATTCACAGCTACCAAAGGAGTCTGTCAAAGTAGAACACAGCTATGTAACATGGATGAAGAAGCCCTTTCCAGATACTCACCAAATATAAGCATCTTGATATACCCATAAGATAAATGTGTATATTACCATGCTGTATCAATACAATGTAATAAAATTACAACTTTGAGGAAATTACTCTTCCTCTGACCAAGGAAACAATGGAACACTGGTTGTATGGAGATTTTGTTATTTGCTGCTGTTGACTTCACACAATTGTGACTGCCCACAAGAGCATATATTCTTCAGGGGCTGACAAGATCACAATAAATGCATATTGGAAATATGCCAATATAACAAATAGATGTCTATGAGTATGAAAGTAGTTGTGTATAAAATAATTTAAAAGCAATTAAATTATTTAATTTTCTATGTAGGCATTGCTGAGTACCACTTAGTTATATATAATCATTACTCTTGATGTATGCATACTCATTTATAGTATACGAAGTCACACTAATAAACAACAAGAATTATGTTTATATAACCTCCAGGCACCCAATTTTTCCTTAACTCCATGCACTCACAGACATCATTATTTTCTCGAAATTCAGAGTCTCCTAACATTGTATTGATACATGCATATGTGAGACTCTGTATGTGTTGGAGGCTCCATTTTGCCTGCTCCCTACATATGGCATCAGGCAAGATTCTTCTGTGAAACAAACAAACAAAAGCAACAGTCAAATGTTCGGCCTCTTTACTGTAAAGGTGCTTTCAAATTTAACCTAAAAGTCAATAATGACCAACTACTATGGCCGTACAATCAAGAGGACAATGAAGTCTCTAAATGGGCCTGGCCTTCCTGGGCTTCTGAACACCCAGCATTTCCCTAGACTCTGGATGACACAGGGGAAACATTAGACTCAATCCTGCCTTACCAATGGTTCTGATGTAGTCCATGAGATTGGCACAAGCCAGCTTTAACACTTTCTTGTAACTTTCTGTGTAGCAAAGATCAGAGCTGAACAATGGGGATGTACTTTAGGCAATAAACATTAAATTTTCTCTGAATATCTGCCTGAGAAACACATGTTGACCATTTAGAGGACTGGTAGGGATAGATGAAATAAGAAAGAACTAATAAAAATGCAAAGAAAGGTGGAAAGAAAGCATGAGAGAGAGGGGAAGAGACAAACAGACAGATTGGCTGCCTCTGAAGGTCAAAGAAAAGAAGGGGGCGAGGGATACAGCAGAGACTTAAACCTTAACATTTTGTCCCAGAGCCCTTCACTCTTCCCTAAACCCACACCCCTACCTGGCTCTAATGTGACCCAGCTACCCAACCCTCATTGAGCCTAAGTTCCTTTGCCTCCTGCTCGTTCCCTGGGCAGTGCCCTCTGCTGGTGGAATCACAGAGCCACCTCCTTTGGGAGGTTCTCTTTTAGGCTTTACCCAGGACACTCAGGTCTGCCCCACACATGCCCACCACACTGCTTATTTCCAGCAGCACACAGAGACACACTAATAGGATTGTTTGTTCCTCTTACAGGGCTATGAGCTTTATGAGGACATGGAACCGAGTATTGCTAATCTTTTTATTGCCAACACTAGGTACGGTGCTTGGCATGTACTCAAAGTGATCGTACGTTATTTGCTAAATAAATGTTAAATGAAATGAAGAGACTGAATCCTTGTAGGAAAGCATATTGATTTCTTAGACTTCCTTGTGTAGTGAATGAATTAGGACCTTTTAATTAGGGAGAAAACTAGTAACTACTTGCAATGACATCAAAAGCCAACCTCTTAGAAGCTATAAAATACATTTATAGGTCTAAATATTGGATTTTAATGTTCTACAGAACTGCTGCAAAATGTATATTTAATGAAATTAATATCTATCCATACGGAGAAAATACTAATTACAAAGCATGGCTCTATTTGACTGCATGTGTGTGTGCTGGATTAACTCCTTTATTCCTATTCTGAGAAAATGTCAGCAATACTGGTAACGTCAATGGACTGCTTTCTTACCACACCCCCTTCCAAGTTTGAACTAAGCATATACTAACACATTGGAAACATGTTATCAATAATTCAAGGCATATAAATGTGTGCCTTCCTCATGCATACAGGAAAAGAAACTGTTTTAAATTGCCCTTTTAAAACCAAGCTAATATGCTCTACAATATGCCAGGAAACATCCACTCATCAGTTCCTCATGAAGTAAAATGCTTTAGGTCTTTGCCCTGAAATGCCCTGACTCAAGAATCCCTAGTGAGTAGGTCCAACAATTTCCCATGATGCCATGTCTCTGTCGACCATCCTCCTGCCATCCTCTCTAAATGGGAGACAGTAGTTCAGACCCTAGGTTGCAGGTCCTAATCACATAATAGCTGGGGACTCTGTGTTGGGGTAAAGTGTTTGTCACAGGCCTTCGTGCCAGCTTTCTCACTGGCAGTGGACCTGGCTACCCAGTAATTAATAGTCTTTGATTGTAATAATGAGAGATGTCACTGCTTGGCTTCAGCTTCATTAAGAATTGGCATGCTTGGTTTAACAGCGGCACTAAGCAATATATTTATTTAGTATGGTGTTTCCCAAAATGATTGCTGAATTCTGTCAACTCTTGACTGAGAAACTGTCTGCGGGTTCAAACAGAATGTATGCTAACATACATTCAGCAACACAAGCCTCTGAGACAAACTGTTTAAGTTAATTTGCTTATCATATAGGCACATAGGTGCAAATATGTGCATATGTACTTGTGGATATAACCATGGCACATACTGAAACACTTGCATGCATATTCTTCACAGACTCTGCAATAAGTGTGTGTGTGTGTGTGTGCGCGCGCGCGTGTGTGTGCATGCACGCACACGAGTGAGTGCAGGGGTACAGAAGCAAGCATAAACTGCCAAGAAAGAAGAGGAAATTCACACACGGACAGAAGAGAATAATTTACCATAAATTGGCCCACACTAAGTGTATTCCAAAAAACGGAGTGCAATATGCCAAATTTTTAATGGCTCTTGCTATTCCAGATCTGCTCCTGACAAGCTTTGGAAGAGATGCAAGTGGGCAGGAAAGATGGAATTAAAAAATTATGTCTTAAGCCTTTTCACTTTCAAATGCAAACCCTCCACCATTGTGCTGGAAGGAGGGAAGACCAGAGAGGCATGGAAGTTTGCCCAACACTGCTTTTCTACAAAAAGTCATCAATTTCTGTTACGTATCGCTTAAACAGAAATCCTCTCTCTCTTATCAAAGCCACCTACAGTTAGTCACTTAAATGGAAACAGACACAGAAAGGATGGTCTCAGAATCCTGCCTTGGTCCTGGTGGCATGACAAAAGGAAAAACCTCAGAGTGATGTGCATGTGCACATGCCATGTATGTCTCTGTCTGGTGGCTCCACAGCGCTGGGATGGGAAACCTTTAGATAATCCAGACTGGTTCATGAAAATCTTTCACTCAATTGCCTCCCAGTGTGAACCTCATGTTTCATTCAAGGCTGAGCTGACCTATGCACATCTGACTGGCACGTGACAAACATAAAACTTTTCAAGTCTCCTACATGAGGTGCCTCCTCTTTCTGATTCTGAATGACTCTAGGATGCCATCCAGTATCTGAAACTTTCCTTTCTTGGTCATAGAGGGAATTGCTGTCACATCCTGTCCCTTCCCTCATTATATATTAGTTTATTCATCTGTAAAACAAACAAACACACAAACAACTATCCCTGGACCTATTGACTCCTTTCGGTAATGACCTTTGAAGAATTGAAACTGTGTTGTTACTCAATCACTGCTATGCATGCAACAAGGTTTGATCCCTACAAATCTGAGGTAGAAATAAGGACTTCAACCTTCTAGGCTATGGCGATGAAAGCATCTTCCACTTCTTCTCCATGGAACTGAATCCACTCATCAGAACAGTTAAGTAAAATTCAGCCCCAGGTTGTCAAGTTTGAGATGTAGGTGAACATATCATCACTTAAGATGCCTTGCATTTGGTTAAGACTATGCAGCTGGCCATTTAGGGCAGTCGATTGCTGAGTTCAGTTCATTTTACCCTTGTTTCTCAAGCTTCCAAAATGTAAAAGGAATATAGTGAGTAATTTTCATGGTGTTCTGTCTTCTGTTATTTTATCTCATTGCCAGGCTTAACTATGACCTTCTCCCAAGAACCTGGCATGAAAGTACTTAACACATAAACTTTCGGTCAATGTTGTGTGGTATCACAGCTTCATCATCGATTGTGCACCTAAATTATCTGACATTTATTGTCCTTATTCAAGTGAGGATGTGTATCAGTTACATTTTTGTAGCTATAAAAAAACACCATGGAGAATGGAGAGCTTATTTTGGCTAAAGGCTCTAAAGAGGGAGCCCACAAAGGCTGGGGAGGGACAGCAGCAAATGGCTGGAGCAGGAAACTGGCTGACCACACTCCCATTTAAAAGAAGGAGAAGATGAGAGTGGACTGGAAGTGAGACAAGGCTATACACGCTCAAGCCCACCTCACTAAGGTACGTCCTTCAGCAAATCTGTACCTCCTACCAGTTCCACCATTCTTCCAAACAGTGCTACCACCAGGAGACCAAGGATGCAAACACATAAACCTACGGGGACAATTTTCTTTTAACCACTGCGGGGGAGTTAGGCTAAAGGTGTAGTTAGTTACCTGCCAAGAAGAAAGCACCACACCAAGTAGAATCATGACCTGTGACTGCACTATTGCCTCCAAAGGGGAATGCAAATTTCCCAGGGTAAAATGATATGATTTTTAAAAGTGTATTTGGGAACTCCAATAACCAGATCCACGTTTTCATTTTTTTCTTTACACAATGCAAAATATTAAGGATTTAAATTCACAAGGACTAGCGATCCTAAATTATACCAAGCACTCTTACCAACGTCTAAGCACAGAGTTAAGCTATCAGCAACGCCTAGAAAGTACTGAGAGCCGTATGTTCCTGGCATAATCTTTCTTTTAACTAACTATAGTTCTCAAATTTGGGGAAAATATGTGGTATGCATCTGTGAGCTACTCGGAAACATGAGCTGCTAAGAAACAAGTGCAATGTGAGACCCAGCACAGAAGAATCAACAGGATGATTCTAGAACGGCTTAAGGTTGTACTTTGAGCTTTTAGCATGGCCACTAGATAAAAGAAGCACACACACACACACACACACACCACACACACACACACACACACACACACACTCTTGAAATTGCTTCTGATTCTTCCACAGACCTTCCTTGTCTAACACATACTGCAAAGTAACTGTAAACACCTTAAACGAGAAAAGAAAGGTGTTCCAGACATTCCCACAGCCTAGCAGGAGCCAAGGACATAGCATGGCACTAGATAAGAGAAGCAAAACACACACAGACACACACACACACAGAGACACACACACAGACACCCACCTTGAAATTGCTTCTGAGTCTTCCATAGACCTTCCTTGTCTAATACATACTGCAAATTAACTGTAAATACCTTAAACAGAGAAAAGATAGGTGTTCCAGATATCCCCACAGCCTAGTAAGAGCCAAGGACATGTGAGGTGCCCTACACATTCTATTTTAATCATTAGGTAGATATACCCAGATATTTGTTGTAGCACTTCTAACTCCACTTAAGACAAAGCTTCTTGAAAAGCAAATGCAATTCCTGATACTATTTTCTATTGTTGCACAGAGAAGCATACGTGTATGACATCCTAATCCTTATGGCTACCTACAATAAACACTGGCATAGACCCTCACCTCCACCCCCATCAGCTCCATGCCTACTGTCTATTTAATGTCTCTTTTCCAATAGTACCAAGGAGGACAAACTATAAACCTCAGCAAGGACTTGCCCTCACCCTGAGTTCTCACTCCCAGAAAAGTGCCCTTACCAGCTCCTTCTCCCATCCACCCATATTTCACTCCAAATTCTCAATATTCTCTCACACACGAGCACTACTCTGTCTTCATCTGGACTTCTAAGGTTGGCCACCATACTGTCTTCCTAATGTTCTTCTGGTCTCCCCGATCCACTTGCTCTATGGGACTGCTGAAGCAGTTTCAGGAAAATAACAAAATAAAGTCCAATGAGGCTCTCTTCTATGCCAAATTTCCCCAAAGGCTTCTTGAAGCTATAGCCCTTGAACACTGCCATGAGGTCCTACCTGATTCTCCCTGCTTTTCCCAGGGTGTACCTACAGCATCCCTCCTCTCTGAACTCTGCATCCCCAGCTATGGCTATGGCTGTGGCTGTGGCTGTGGCTGTGGCTGTGGCTCTTTCCTGCCTCCAGCCATTGCATAAGCTGCCTCCTTCCTGTAATGAGAAAATGGCTTCCTCTTCTTCCGCTGTTTAAACCTCATGCATGTTTAAGATACTAGCTGAAATTCTTCTTTTATAGGGAAGCATTCTCTGTCCCTGCGGTTAAGTTCCATCACCCACATATGTATGGCTAGGACATCTTCATGGAGCTATCAGCCTGAATGAGACAAGGCCCGGGCTTGTCTTTTTCATGATGCAGCAGCATGTTTTGTGTTTATAATGCAGTAAGAGTCATGTTGCCTCACCCCTCCCTCCTTCCCGCCCTCTCTCTAGGACTTAGAATCTACTCAGAGAAACCACACATTCTGCCAAACAGTGATTGTTCTAATGAACATACGGGGACTAATCAAAGATGAGGACAACTCAAAGGTCACACCCTAAGGCCTAGGGGAATGCTGATGGTGAAGTTCTCTATAATCTCCACGTGTTACAGGAAATGTGTAGTTTTCTAGATTCCCAGCTCACACAGATATATGTCAACTAGCTTTGACAAAGTTGTCCACCGGGCAGATGAATAAATAGCCTCAATACATACACGTGCCACAATCACATCAAGCAGAAAGCGACATGGGCCTTGCTTTATAGTGATCTAAAAATTCAAATCCCAATTATATCAGCTGCTCAGTAAATAACACTGACAGGATGTGTCAGTAAAGCAATCTAGGAACACCCTGTATTAGTGAAAGCTAACGATCTCTTTATGATCCACAGAGCCACTTCTGTTCCTTCTGTAGGAAAAAAAAGACTTTTTTTTTTTCTTAACAAATTAAGAAAAAAAAAGAATGAAGAAAGCCATCCATGAGCTACAGCCAAGAACAAAATGAAAGCAAGGAGAACTCCTTTGATCTCTCAAGAGCGGTATTTAGTTAAAGAATGCACACTGGACTACAGACAAACAGGACCAGAAACATGAGCGTTTGAAAGCCAAAAAACCACTCATCAGTAGCTGGTCTTCTTAAGATACATTTTTAGGAAGAGGGAGGGACGGAAAGAGAGAGAGAAGATAGAGACAGACAAATAATAGTAAGTAGATGACAGATAATAGATACATGATAGATGGTAGATAAATGTTAGATAAATGATAGATAATAGATACATAGATAGATATGATACATAGGTAGGTAGATAGATGGTAATGAGAGGCAGGCATGCAGACAGAGAGGGAGGTAAAGATGGGGGGAGAGAGGGGAAAGGGAGGAAGACAGACTGACTAAGGATGAGAAACGGAAAGCATAACCCTACAGTTCCACACAGCAGAGACTGACACTGACTTTAACGAGAGGGTCAGTTTTCTGACTTCATTTTTTAGAAAACAGAAGCACTGTAAGTAATTGGTATAATTAGCAGGTTAGATATGCAAATCAAATTTAAACTGGAAATGACAGAGATGGAAAGGGGAGAAGGAAGGAAAGAGAAGAGCCAAAAAGAACAAGCTAAGAAAATGGAAATCCACCCTGGCCTTTCTGAACGAGGATGTCCCTTAAAGGCCTAGGGAGATGAAGTAGGATCAGTCTGACAGCCTTGAAGGCAGGCAGTGTGAGGAAGACCAGAAACTCTGGTGGCTGTCTAGCCACAGGTCCATCCAGACGAAGGGAACTTGAAAAGCAGCAATCAACAAGGTAGATCTAGAGATGCTCTTGGCAGGATGCTCCCTGAGACCATGCTGTTGTTTCTCTATGACCGAATCCTTTGGGCTCTCTGTATTTCCCAAGTGAAATTATGGGTGGGCAATAAATTTGTTCATTTAGGAGGGAAATTTTACCATCTTTGGGTTCCTTCCTACTGGGAAACTCACAGCTCTTCTGTGTATCTGTGCCATTTGAACTAAGAGCCCTACCAAGAACAGCTTGGGTCTAGGGGACACACACTGACACACTGACCCTCTCTCTAGACAAGTCTCAACCTGCTGACCATACTTTCTCTGCTGCTATTTTTCCTTCCTCATAATCTGCTGAATGGCTTACTTCCGACTTCTGAATCTGCCATGTTTATTCCTGTTTCTAGAACATGCCACAGTGTCTGGAATCTTCCAGGTGTTCAACACATAAAATTTATAGTATCTGTGATTAATAAGTAGCAGTGGATCAGACTGTCTAAATATCAAAACTATTCTCAGTTCATCAATTATTCCATGACCACAAGCAAACTGCTGAAAGTTTATGTAGCATACGTTGTGTGGTGATGGCACACAACACTGATGTATCCTGGGGCAATGACTGGATTTCTGTCTCCGTAAAGCTCCAGCTCTGATTCAGTAGGTCGGGGTGAGCCCTGGAGTCTGTATCTCTAAAGCTTTCCCAAAGCATAATAATGACATGGGCTCTCAGGCCACAGTCTGTTATGATGAAGTCCCAGAAGATCTACAACAAAGCCCACAGAGTTTGCATTAAAAAATAGTGTAGTAATTATTGCCCAAGTGGGTTCTGGTTCAGATACTCTTAGCTGGGGATAAAGGCTCATCATCCCTTGGTTCTCTTGGGATTCAGTGGTCTCAACTACATAATACTCTGATGAACTAGACTTCTCCTTGCAAGGGGGTATCTATGTCTTTATTACTCTACAGAAGGATTCAGCCACTCCAAGAGACCTTGACCAAGAAAACTACATGGACTTAGATTGAAGAAGGTGGGGTCAAAGATAAAGCCTTTTGAGAATGTGTAATGACCATGTCTCCATTGACAATCAGTGCCTGTGTGGTACTTGGGGCTTTGTAATCTGCAAAAGGTTTTTCTTTTTCTTTTTTTTCTTATGACTTCTCTTTTTTTTGAAGATCCTTTGTTTTTAGTAAATTTGAAGCTTCCACTGTGGAGAGCTTAAAATTGGTTGATCAATACTGATTTTGGATCATTATATTGGTTTCCACTCCTCTTAATAATTCCATAATGCCTTTGTAAAGGGACACATTCTGTTGCTTTCTAAAACAATGACACAGTTATACAGGTGATTTCTGCAGACAGCATCTAATATCTCTTCATATAAGGAATCTGGCCTCACACTGCAGAGTAAAGAGCTGATACATGTTAAATAATGTTTCCATGGATTTAAAAAGTACCTCAAAGTATCTTTTTTGATAACAATTCTTTCTTTAGTTCTTTTTGTTGGCTCTCCTGGAGGAATACCGCCAATGGTAATTACATTTGCTTATTATATATGTCCGTCTTCTACCCCACACAGACACACACACACACTTGCTGAGAAATGTCAACATGTTGCTTTATGTCTACAGTACACTAATCAACATATCAAAATCCAAATTTAGCAGCCTAATTCACAATACCACTCCCCCCCCCCACTTGGAGTAAATGAAATTCAGCCTTTGTTGGAAGGAAATGTAAAACGTGTTTCACACATATACTTAACACTAATCTGTTCTCTTTACCTTAATTATGCTTTGAATTTCTGTGGAATCTTATATTCCAGGGACTGAATTTACTTTTATAAATATTCATTGATTCTTTTCCATCTCGAGTTAAACTGCTGCTAAACACTACCTCTCATTCTGAATTTGGAGAAACTGAGGTAGCAGGGGACAATTTTCGAGTTGCCACTTATCACCCCTGTAGAGACAGAACAGGTGGCTTAGAAATCCCTGGGATGAGGAAGTAATGCTCTCAGAAAGGAGGGTTCAAGTCAAGTGGCACCAGGAGTAGCCTGCACATGCTGTAGGTGCAGTTACAGTCCTTCCTTTGTCCCTTCCTCAGAACAGAGGACACCAACAGAAGGGTTGCCCTGTGGCCAAAGAGAAAGGACTACAGAAAAGAACAGCTGGAGAAAACAAGGTTTAGAGTTTAGTCATGGGAGTCCATCACAGGAGCTAATGGGCTGACAATGTTTCTTTTTTTTCAACAAGTAATCCATATGCAAATTTCCTGTGGCACTCAATATGCACCTCCAAGCTCAGTAAATGTTTTATATTCGTTTCTGCTTAGCTCTCTCAGCTTTTTCCAATTAGGCCCTGTTTATTTAGAGAAGAAAAAAGAAAAATGTCTGAAGCAAGGATTAAGCTGTGTATCTGATGAAGAAAGGATGAATATTAGACATTCTTTCAGGACCTAGCGGATGCATTCTTTTCCCATCCTCTCTGCCAGGATGGGTAATGAGAATACAGTAGAAAAGGGTTGAAGCTGTTCCATTCCTTTGGATTGTTCAGTTCAAACTATGCCTTTGACCATCTGGAATTGAGTCCAAAATTCATGACAGTTCAGACAATGGTGCACAGGGAATGCTTCAGGGAGCAAAAGGAATAAACAGAAGAGGTACAGAAATGCTCTGACGGACAACCTGGCATGGACAAGCTCTACAGCAGCAAGAGAAACCAGGAGCCAGGGCGAACAGCTAGGTGAGCAGAGAGAGCACTCGGGCCTGGGGTGAGCAGCTGGGTCCCGGGAAGATAACCTGGAGGCTATTCGGAAATGTCTCACAAGTGGAGAGAGAGCCAGGTACTGCCACCATCAATCACAGGAAAAGGGGAGACAGTCCAACCAAGTTCCATTAGATTCCTTATTTACAAAACCTTGAATCCGAATTCCCTGGAGGACAGAGGGAGGTGCCCTGGCACCCAAGAAAGGAATCTATGGTACCAAAAGTGGCCTGCCAGAGGCGACTAGAAAACACCAAGAAATAATACATGATATTTACCAAAAGGATAGTATCACACCCATGAAAATGGGGTTGTAAACAGTACTTATGGTTGGTCCTGGATCAAAGAGAAAGAAATATTCAAGATGTTTCCAGGGCTGCAGAACAGATTCTTACCTAACTAAGGCTGTGAAAAGTCAAGCAAAAATACCAAAATGACAGATGAGTATTTCTCTCCCAGAATTTAGGAATCCAAAAGCCACAGGGGGAAAATTAGTATATTATAATTTCAGAACAGGCCTGATGATTAAGTAACATATTAAGCTCTGCAGAAATCTTCCTGTGGAGTTTTGCCAGGGAAGAGTCACAGCTGGCAGAAGGAAACCTAGAAGAAAGCTGAGGGATGTCACACTCAGCACAGAGACGTTTCCCTCTGGGCAGCTGAGAAAGGGGGGGGGTGTTTAGTGACGTATATACATGTATGCAAGTGACTAGTACTGAACCACATTCAAGTATTCATCCCTGAATGTTTCTCACGACAAAGGACATTATATTTCAAGAGAGGAAGAAAAGAGAGGCATTCAAAGATAAGAGAAGAGGAAGAAAGGAGAAGAGAAACAGAAAAGAGAGAGAAATAACAAAGAGAGTAAGGAAGACAGGGATTCTTAATTCTAGTCAAACTACCCGCTTACATCATCAGTGAAAACAAGTTTTTATAGTTCTATTACTCTGTGGTCATTTATAAATGCTAAATTCCATTCTTCAGGGCGGAGGAGGAGGAGGAGGAGGAGGAGGAGGAGGAGGAGGAGGAGAGAAAGAGAGAAAGAAAGAGAGAAAGAAAGAAAGAAAGAAAGAAAGAAAGAAAATAATCTCTGGTAGCATTTCTGATTCTAAGTTCCTTGAAACAATAATACTCTCAAATTTCAATTCCTTAAGTCTCAAGCTTACAGGAAAACCAACTGAACAAAAGCCTGCCAAAAATCTAGGCTGGCTATTAAAATGTTACAGGCAAGAGTCATGGACTTGAGACTATAGATGGTATCCAGATCAACAGAAATGTCCTGGCTGGAAGCCTACAGGTCACCAGGAGTAGGCTTGGAGGCCCATTGTCTAATTCTGTGGAGAACCAGCCCTCAAGCAGAGTATTTTTGGCCTGTCAAATAAAAGCCATTCCCAGAAAACATACAAGCTTGGAGACATCCTTTGGATTCTCAGCCCATTCTTTAGTACACTACACATGGTCAGATCTCTAGCTTTAGGATGACCCTAAAGACACCGAATGGATGATGGTTTTCTGCCTTGCTCCAAGGCTCACTTACACTTTTTCCTCCTTTCATTACCCAAGTACTGTCTGCCTTGAGCCAACTCTGCAAAATTCCTAAACAGTAATTCTATTACAGAACAGCCCTGGCGACCAGACAAGGCCCAAGCTGGGACTCTGGTTATTTAGACTTTATTTGGCCCTTTCTCCTGCAACTTCACTGAAACCTGTGAGCTCCTTGCAAAGAGGTTAGAGTCTCAATGTGCAGGAGAACAAAGACTCAAAACTACAGGGAACTGCAAGATGAGCCAGGAGATGGGATTTGCATATTGCAGACAAGTCAACCAAGGGACTTTATCAAGCAGCCCCAGTCTCAATGCAGCACTCAGAACCACTTTCGCTTGTAGGGGGGATCTGATTAAGCCCCACACCTTTCCCTGACAACCCTGGCAGGACTCTGTCCCCCCAGACCTTGCGGGCAACTCACAGCATGGCAGAAGGGTGGGGGCTGAACTGTGAAGAACAGGGTGTCTAAGCTCTCTGCCTATTACAGTACCAGGGAATAAAGAAGAATGTCTCAAAGCAGCCACCTATCTGTATCTGCTCCTTCTTTGAAGGTGTGGCCTAGGAGTCTCATAAAGAAAAACTGGATAAAATGATCTTCGGGCTAACAGTATGCTTGGAGCCCTTTCTCAGTGTTTTACACTGCCTATACATTAAACCTGCCCTTGTTTCTACAGTACTCAATGTATTTGGATTGAATAACACTTCCCTGGCTTGCCTGAGTAGTCAATTAATGTCTCTGTTTTCACCTTTAAAATTAGTGCATTTTAAAGAAGATTTTAAAAAGTTGCTTTTGAGGCACTGAGAATAAGACAGACATAGAGGTCGTGTGTGCAGGAGAACAAAGACTCAAAACTACAGGGAACTGCAAGATGAGCCAGGAGATGGGATTTGCATATTGCAGACAAGTCAACCAAGGGACTTATCAAGCAGCCCCAAGGACATACCACCAGGACAGTAGTAACATTGAAAATTAGACCCTGGTCCCAGAAGCAACACTGTATCAGGGGGATTAACTAGAAGCCACATTTACAACATTGCTAGTCCACATAATCCTCTGCATACCATGAATCTGGAAAGCAACAAAAATCTCAGTACCAACAGGCAGACATTTTGGTGAGGTTTCTTTAATTTTCATTCCAGATTCAGCTTAGAAGTACAAGGGGAAGAAATTCTGATTTTTTTCCCTTTTTGTCATAAAAATAAAGGGTTTAAATTATCTGTCCAAGTCCATATAAAACTCACACCATAGATGTTGCAAGACTGCAGATTGTTCTGCACGCAATACCCTTGGTGCAAATCAGGCAGCCTCTTGGGAGTGAGGAAAATGATCCCAAACAAAGGGATTATGGTAGTTAATGAGTCAGACTTTCAGTATTGGAAACTCTGTGGAGCAAATCTTTGGAATCTCCCTGTAAATCTTTGAAAGCTCCCTGGTAACAGAAAACCACGATTCCTCCCAGCAGAACGACTGCTGATCTTCCACCATAATGTCACAATATTGCCATGCATTGCCTTAGCTCCCTGGAAACAGTTCTGAGGTAAATGTCAATTGCCCAGCTCTGAAGTGAACAACTGTTCAGTTGAGACTCTTCATGAATGTTTATGTGCCCACCCCATGTGTAAATAAGGAGGTATTCTGAAGAAAAGGCAAAGAGAAAGGGCCATTTTATTAAATCTCTAGTATATGCCAGATCATAGAATCTGATATATTCACAAAAGTTCTCTAGGCTATTTTTTCAAACTTATGAATAACTTAGGCCCCCTGTATTAGGGAGGGCATGCAGACTCAAGGGAGTTTACAAGTGATGCACTGAAGCAGTGCTAGCTGGGACTTGAGGAAGATTGTTGTGTCCCAAGGCCTCTCCTGCTTCCTTTCCCGCTCTTTAAATCACCACAGTTCCTAACAGGCTGCTCTTCTGAGCTCAAGATCCTGCATGATGCTTCATTTGGTCAATCGCTTAACAAAAATGAGTTAGGCTTGATAGTGGAGGGTATCTCAGCAAATGCTAATGAATGGAATAGAGTCCCTGGTCCTCAAGAAGCCTGTATACAGTGAGGTAAGCATGCCAAGAAACTCAACACAATATGACGTAAAATAAAATAAATGACTGCATAATTCTGGAATGTAAGGGGTAACCTGGAGGTGAGTGTCAGAGTATGAATAGAAACTCTGTGTACTTGCCAGTGCTAAGAGAAATCTAGTTAGAAAGGAAAGAAAAGGAGAAGAGAAGAGAAGAGACCAAAATCAACAAACCAAAAAACACCTAAGAATCACCAAGGTCTAAAGTCTGGAAAGCAAGTCTATGTGAGCAAGCTGCAAGAAAGCCCAGTAAGCCATGATGCAGGGCTACCAGACCAGAGGCCTGCACTGGGCTGCAGGAGGCTGTAGCTGAGCCTTGCTCCCCACTCCTGCATTGATAAACCTCTGAGCTGTCAGCCAGAAAAGGGAAGTAAGTAAGGCCTGTACTGTGCTCTGAATAAATGTGACATTCTCACATTCTTACAATGAGTGGTAGAGTTATCAGGTACCTTCAGAAGTTTATGGGGTCATGAGAGTGTTGCCCTCATGATTGGAAGTAGTGCCCTCATAACAGGGGTCCTGAAGAACTAGCTGGCCCCTTCTCCAGGAAGACCCAGGAAGAGGGCACTGACAAACAGCATCCCTCTCCAGATACTGAATTTCATGTTGGCTTGATTTTGATATTCCCAAACTTTAGAATGAAAAATATATAGGTTTCTGTGGTTTAGGAGCCACTCAGTCTAGTATATTTTGTTACTGCAGCTTGCAAGTAGTAAACTAGCTTTAAATTAACATCAGACTACATAGGCCCTCTGAAGAATGTATTCCTGTAATATAGTGAACAACTCCATTCCCTCACGCACATTTATCTTTATTTCTATGTTTTCAGGTCCTGTGATTTGAAATGTTTTAACTTATTACAGATACAATTAATAAATTTCAATGTGCATATCAGTCTAAATACATGGAAGAAATCCCTCATGGTTTTGGCCCTCCTAGGACATCAGTTGTTAACCAGTAATCTACCCTGTATAGTCTACCTTCTTTAGTAATTTGCTAGTTCTCTTAAGTTGGCCATTGAGACAAAGCAGTGTTGGTAATCATACAAATCTATTTTACTCATGGCTCTAACAGGCAAGAACACTGGGTTTACCAAACAGATGCCATGGAGCAGCTGCTTTCTCTAAACAAAAGTACGAAAGTGTTTGACTACATAGGGAAAAACCATGTGAATGTAAGATCACATGCTGCATAAGACCCCACGGGGGTCTTCAATAATCCTCTGCACTTTAGAGGCGGCTAAGCTCAGATTAAAAACAAATTTTTCTGAACAGTTTGCCAACAAGACTGACATGACTAGTCTCTCTTCCTCACACAATCCTTGTGGGACATGGAGCTTCAAACTTCTAGAACAGTGGTTCTCAACCTGTGGATCCTGACCTGAATGACCCGATACCAGATATTTACATTATGATTCATAACAGTGCAAAATTATAGTTAGGAAGTATCAATGAAAAATTTTATGGTTGGGGGTCACCACAACATGAAGAACTGTATTAATGGGTCACAGCCTTGGGAAGGTTGAGAACCACTGGCTGGAGACCCACTTGGAGGGAAGATGATGTGGAAATCACATATAAAAACACATATAAGTGCGTATCACATACAAAAACATCTACCCGCCGGATCAAGAAGGTAGCAGAGGACAGATCCTACCCTCAGCTGCCTCAGAGGAATTGCCGACACCTACACACTAGAAATAGCCTTTGTGCTGGCAGGCATAAGCTTATTTCATGTTACTTGCTGACACTCAGCCCACAATAAAGTAATGAAAGCACTAGGTTTTGGTGGGTTAGCAGCTGATAAACATTTATTTATCATGCACTCTAATGAGGTGTACTTGGTTGTAGGATTTACCACCCTGGGAAGAAGAGGGAAAACTAGCCCTTGGTATGCCAATGAAATCTGCCAATAGTGAGCTGAGCGCTGTCCACTGGAGCCTCTCAGAAATTGTCATTTTGTTCTTTGTCCAAGTTTTTCACAGGAACATAGTTTGAAAGATCCAGTTGTTTCATTCAATGTCCCGATGTCCCGCCAAACCAAATTCAATTGATTGAAATATAGCCTGCTGATGCTTTTGTAGGGCTGAAGATGTGGATGGCAACCTTCCACCCTTTTGCTGAATGGTGTAATTGGCCTGCCATAGAGAATTGGGAAATTTTAGCACATTCCCCATTTGGCTGAGCTTACCAATTATTCCCCACTTGCTATCAGAGCCACAGACTTTTCTTTTTGGGGGTCATTAAGCTTGTCAAAACTAATTTGTCACCACAACTGCTGACCCTCATTGCTCTGACAGCAGTACAAGGATCACCCTAAATAGACTCTTGCATTTCGAGGAAGTAAATGGCTTGTCAGGACCTGCTCTGCTCTTGCTGTATAGCTGATAGTGGCCTTCTGCCCTCAGAAGATGTGGAAACAGTATCCCTTAAGTGACAAGGGTCACAAAGCCGATGTACTAATCATTTCGCTGTTACAAAAGAAATAAACATGTAAAACGAATAACTGCCTGGAATACAGGACTAAACTTGATATGTGACAAAAATATGCTGTTCTCCAACTATGACAAAATCTGAATATATTACACCATCTCTCCATGCAACCACCCAATGGAAGTCAGGTGGAATTAAACATGCCATAAATCACGGGTCCTTAATAAGCCAGTCAGAATAACATTCTTTGAAAGTTTCTTGATTGTAAATGCAAAAATATTCCGAAGTCAAGGTTGCCAACATTCAAAAGGAAAGAGGAAAGTTGCTGAGGAAACAGCGCACCACTCTGAAACCGTACTTTGTGCACTCACTCATGCTGAGAAGACTACCAACCATTTGCTCAAGTTGGCAGTTTTAGGCAGCCAACATACAAGTCTCTGCATAGGCAGACAAAGCAGGGATTGGGATTATGACTTTCACATCTATAAGGAGCTCTTAGGTGACTGACATTCCGACATGGCAAAAAGTTGCATTAAGTCCTTTAAGGCCCAGGGTTCCATTTAATATATATGAACTAATATAAAAGATGAATTATGATCCCAAGGCCTCTTCATATAAACATGGAAGAAAGCAGCATTGCTCAAAGCATATTCAGCTTTTTATTCCAACATAAATTAGAAACCAAGGCTAAAGTAATGAGCCCCAAGTCTATTTTCGTGGTGGCTCCCCAGATTCAATGCAACGATCACTTTTGTAAAGAAAGGAAACCTTCCCTCATGCCTCACCAGATTCTCCCCCAAGCAGCCGTAATTTCTCTCCTATTAAAAGGGTTAGCAGTTCTCTAATGGAAATTAACACTGTTGGTGGATAAGTGGCCACTGGGTTTGGATTGTGTTAGAAAGACCCAGGCTTTAGCTGTTTACTTCCATTTATACAAACAAATCTGTAATCATGGCCACTGATGTCATGCCTCTGAGCAGTTTTGGGCTTGTTTCTCATCTGAGAGGAGATCACAGGACAGCTGGGGAGAGGAATAGAGGGGAGACTGGGAAGGTGGGGGAGGGGAAAGCCAGCGTGCCTTTGGAGTCACAGATGCAGCTGAATTCTAATGATGTCACTTAGTTTTCTCTCTGGCAATGGTGATCCCACCTCCCAAGCCCCGCACTTTCAGTGAGGAGTAAACTAAAATCTTGGCGAGGCACAGAGTAACAACGTCCTGAACTGGCAGCCAAGATCTGGATGTGAATTCTAAGTTGTTTTCTCCCCCAAATGTCCAACAAGATCTGTTATCATTTCAGAAGGGGAAAAATAGATTTATTGATGGCTAAAAAGCCACATTTCAGAGTTGCCAGTGCTAATCAATAACTGGAATTTGACAAAAGACCATGTTCTACTCAATAATGAAAAGGACACACATCTAAAGACAAGCATAATTATGTGGTATAAATCAGGGAGAAGTTGCCAGAGACTGCACACTGCCAAGTGCCTCAAATATGCATGTTCTTTGAAAGACTTATTTTTGTGTCTATGGAGGATGAATAAACCTCACAGGGGGAAAAAAAAGGCTCTTCCCAAACCTTTGCTCATTTCTGGAATTGAACTCTTTCTGCAGGTTCTGAAACGGCTCATTTGGTTTTCCATTAATTTCACATGTTCACACATCCGTACTTATAGAGCTCAGGGAAAAAAAAACTTACAGTGAGAGAGTTCTAGGGGGCAAGAGGACTGTTGCCCCCGGGACATCTCTGCTACTAGGGACTAATTGTTCCTACATGGGCTCAAACGCTGTAGCCCTGTGAAGTCTGAGTGACCAGAGAAAGCTGAAGATGTTCAGGTACTCAGCCAGGAGTTCTCATCTTCAACACTGCTCGCTGCATCACGGGCCCCTCCTCTCTTGTTGAGATCAGATAAGGAGGAACGTTAAATGGTGACCTATGACAACTTCCTCCTCAACCAAAGTTTAACACCTACCGGCAGGGGGCACTTAGCATGCGTTGGGCTGTTCAGCTCCAAGAACACAGGGGAGACGATGTTGGATGTCTGCACCAAAATGGGTGATCTTACTGTGAAGCCAGAGTGGGTCAGGACTCACGGGGACACTACAAACACTGGTTTCCAGGACATGAAGTACAGAAAGAATAAGTCCTGTGTAAACACTGTGAGGGAAGACCTTCTATGTCCCTTAAGCCAGATTGAAATTTTACTTCTGAAATGGATTTGTCATGAAGCTGCTATGACCAAGACACTACATGCCATCAGTAACTTGGAAGCTTTCTTCAGTCTGTGAAGGTGCATGGATTGCTTCAGACTGTCAGGCACGTTTTAAATAAAGAACTACATCAGCACATTGAAGGGTAGAAGTTCTGGGCAGCTCTTCATACTTTCCAAGAAGACACACAGAGAATGCTGGGAGGCAAAGTATCAAAGCTAGCCCGCCATTATTTCTACAGAGAGGATGCATTTTCTTTACCATAGATTGATGGTACTAATTTAGGAAACCATCAGTAGATGCTATATATCTCCTCAGTCTCTCACATAGCCTTTTGTAGACAGAAAGATAAATCTGAAGCTAAGAGTCAGCTCATTTAATTTCACCTGACAACCAGTACTAACAGAAGCATCTTACAAAGGTTACGTTTCAATGAAAAAGAAAAAAAAATCCACTACTGGGCATACAAAACACGTTTACATTAATTACATTTCTTTGCACTGCATTTGGCCAAAGGTCAATACTGGACCTCACCCCCCATATACACATCCAGACTACCATCACCAAAAGGGTGACACACAGATGAACAGATTTTGCTTGTTACCTCCAAATTTCTTTTCCTAATATGGCAGGAACTCAATCAAACACTCTGTACTTATGTTACTACATGTAATTAGGTGGGAATGTTCTGAAATGAACTGCCAAAAATGTTACCAGGCATATAACAAGGGTCAGGTGTGCTCTACCAGATGACTTTTCTGTGTTTCTAATACTGCCTGTGTTAGGACCAAACCTCACTCTTCATGCTGGAAAATTTAAAAGTACAAGAGATGAGAAGGGACCCACTTCATGGGCTGTCAGAACAATGGCTACCAGTTGAAATGACTTATTTCTCAGTATTTTCAGTGTCCAGGAGGCCATGAGGTAAGATCCTGATTTCTAAGGCTATTGTAGTGCTTTGCTTTTAGAGCTGTTAACAATAAAGGTGCCTTAAAAAGTCCTACTGAATTAAGAAACACCATACAAGTCACGGTGTTAAGAGTCATGCTGCTTCCCTGTAATCAAATATAAAGGATTCTTAATGCAGCTCTGCTAGTGAACAACTAGCCCATCAATAAAACAACAGACTCTTAGGGACACAAGTTTCACACTTGCCAATAAAAATAAGAACGTTTCTATTGTGTTGTCAGGAGGTATGAGAAAGCAAAGCCCTTGTCCTGCCTCTTTACCTATTATGTTAGATCCATCAAGCTCTCTGACTCACACCCTATGTCTTAATCTTCAGAACACAGAAGATGAGTTAAGATTTGCAGAAAAATTTACACTCTCTATTGTCTGAAGCAAATGTGTGGATGGAGAAGATGGTCAGTAAAAGAGCAGCCTGTGAATGTTGCTTCTACTAAAAATTTGCCATGCTCTCAGTCTTAGCCTGGGAACCATGTCCATCTCTCTCCAGATGTGTCCAGGGAAGACACACACAAGGTCAGGAGCTCCTGGTATAAAGTGAGTCCTGTTTCTTCACCTGTACCATCCTTTTCAATCCCAGGAAATGGAGGGAGCTAGAAAATACAAAATGTGTGGAAAATGCCCTCATTTAACCATGGCCACTGTGAGCACACACACCCCATGGCTGCCATAATCCATCAGATCAAAATGGACCCTCAATGGGGGGAGCATCAGCACCACCAGAGCCCAGTGCTCCTGAACAAGCATTTGCATTTTAACAGAAACTCCCACTGTTCAACTTCACATTCTGTTTCTAGGATAAAACAGTCACAAAGCAAGCATGGAGGAAAACATGTCTTGCCTCTTATGGGTCATACATCCTAGAGGTCACAGTTCATCATGAAAGGAAACCAGGGCAGGGGTTCAAGGTGAAACCTGGAGCGAGGAACTGAGGCGGTGGTTGTGAAGGAAAGTTGTTTCCTGGCTTACTTCTAGATTCAAGTTCTGCTACCTTTCTTATACCAAGCCAGACGACCTGGCAGGATAAGGTAAGGTTCAGTGTTGGCTGGGACCTCCTACATCAAGGCGCAATGAAGAAAAAGCCTCCCACAGATATCCCCACAAGAAAATCTTGCTGAACACGATTTAGCACAGAAGTTCCCTGTTCTCAGGTGTGCCAGTTTACTACCCTTGCTAGGTGTGATGGCGATGAAATAGAAGTTCCATCTGCTTCCTGACACTTTAAGGTAAGACCCAGCTCTAGGAGGATAGGAAACTTCCCCCCTCCCAGATGCTGATCTGTCTGTGGTGAACAGAGAGCAACCTGGAACACACCGAGTACTTCCTCTGCCAATGAACAACTGAACGGGATTGAGAAAACCCATCACTACTGCTAAGAAGCAATGACTTCCTTGGATGCGCTCTGAGAAATGACTGTTGTAACTGGCAGAAGCCAAGAAAGGCTTATAAAATTAAAAGCAGAAAATATTTATTGAGCAAATTCCAAGAATTATAAGACTGTAATAAATCAAACAGGTGTTGGTGGGCTGAAATTGACTCCACTGAAGCAAAGCTTTTTCGCAGATGATGCTAATTGATGATATAAAAAAAAATGTCACACTAACGGCTTCAAAATTTACCAGTCTAGGCAACTTTGGTATGGTGTGATTTATATACTGTAAAATCCATCTGATTTAAAAGTGAAATTCGGTGATTTTTAGTATGTTTACTGAGGTGTTCAACTCTCATCATAATTCAGTTTAAAACACTGCTATCATCCCGATTAGAGTCCTTGTGCTCGTTTATAGTAAGTCTCTGCTTCTGTCTTCAAATACAAGTGTCCTCTGATCTATCTTTTCAGGGGGAGACCTTCAAAACAAATAGAAGACTACAAGATCAAATAGATGACCAAAAGAGCTCCTCGGTAAATCTTTGGTGTTTAATAATAGTGAGTAATGGCCCATGTGAAAGACTGTAGCTATGTCATTTATACTTACTATATATACTTGAAAACGTTTCTTTAAAGCTATTCCTCTATAAAACATCTCTATCCCAGTGAAACATCACTTGTCAGTGTTTAACAAAGCTATACTGCATGTTTATCGCTTCATCTGTTATAAAGGCAGAAACAGAGGCCAAGTCTCAATCTTCAGTACTGAAGGCTGGGAAGCAGTTACTAAGGAGAATGTGATAGAAGCATGTTAACCTTACAAGCCAATGCCTCTAATGTGTGTGTGTCTAGTGTGTGTGTGCGCGCATGCATGTGAGCTTCTAAAATGTGTGTGTCTAGTGTGTGTGTGCGCGTGCACTTCTAATATGTGTGTGTCTAGTGTGTGTGCACGCTAAGAGTATATCTGCATAATGATAAATTATATTTTCCTATGCTACTTTCAAACATCCTTAGCTTCTAAGAGTCACAGAGTAACAAAAACCCAGTACCAGGTATGGCAAACCTTCTTTTGAGTTGTTGGTCAATTGAGTCCAAGAGACTCCCAAAACAATGTAGGCTGTTGTTCTTGGCTGCCTTTCAGACCTTGAAGCTGAGGACAGGATAAACTTCACACACACGATCCGGAGAAACTGAGCTAGAACTCTCTGGAGTCTTTTCCCTAAGGGAGGAGACTCTCACAGTATTAAATACTCTCACAGTATTAAATGCTACTAACCAAGCTTCCTAGGGAGAAAGGCAACAAAGAGTCCCCAATGCTATGAACTATAAGAATGAGCAGCTCAGCAAGATGTCTATAAGAGTGCAATGGTGGCACTTATATCTAGGGGTTAACCAACAGTTTTCTAATTGTAATTAATGCCTGCTAAACAAGAGAGAATTCATGCATGATTATATAAACTTAGTTACCGGTGCTGCTCCTAACTGCATTTCAAATATTTATACTTATACCTACAGATTAACTGTAGCTCTCACCCTTCATCAAAGAAGCTTTTTGCAGCAGAGACAATTACAGAAATTAACAAGTGATCAAGATACAGGAAACAAGTGAGTGGGTGATGCCCAACCACAATTGATCTAGCTACAATGAACCCAGATACCTAAGGCTCAGGGAACACGGAGGAAGAGGAGGTAGAAAGATTGAAAGAGAATCAAGAAGTCTGCTGTAAGAGTGTCTTTTCTCTCTCTCTCTCATACACACACAAACACACACACACACACACACACAAACACACATGTCATGTGTGTGTGAATGACAGGGAGTAGCATCCATGAAATCTCAACAGTATGTTTGCTTAAACAAGACCTACACAATGAAAACAACAGCTGACATTACAATATGGAGGTAGGTAATTTCACAAGGCCCCACACCTAAACGAAGAGCTACATGTAATCAATAGCTGCTAAGAGAGAGACAATCAGTCTTCTCTGGGGATGAACCCAATAGTAAGTTATCCAATCTTCAAGTGGTCAGCCTTAATCGTACAGGAGGAAGACTAAATGGACTTAATAGGTCAGAATATATATGCATGCATACACAAACACAGCCATATATATGTGTCATAAATTTAAGAGATGATGGTGATATAGAAACAAAAAACAGGAAGAGTTGGAAGAGGGGAAAGAGAAAGTAGGAATGATATAAATACAGTACTCTTGTATGGAATTCTCAAAAAAAAACAAATTTAAACTACAAAAAACATCAAGAATGTGTTGAGCTACAGGACCTGACCTAAAAATGTGTCCGTACTATTCTGCAAAGAGAAAAACACTGTGGTGAGAAATATGAGTAGTCTGACAATCCTTTCTTCAGGGCAAAGTCTTGGCTGTGAGTACACTTACGTGTGTCTACAACCACAAGAATGTGCAGATAACACCCTGACATCTTAACACTTACGATTTACTGAGAGCTGGAAGGGGCAGGAGGTGACAAAAACACTTTGTATATTGTGGTAAGCAAATACTCATTGTGCTTTGTTTGGTTTGTTTTTTTAAGGAAAAAAAAACCTATAAATTATATCTTTTAAATTTTTAAAACTATAATTCTATTTTCCATTTTCCATTAACTCAGACTATCTTCATAATCCCTGCCTCCTCACCATAAATCTAAATTTGTATGACCTCAAACAGGAAGTGGATTCTTGGGGTGTCTGGGTAACATAAACGGTCTTGAAACTCGCTTTCAAATCCACCTCTGCTGGCAAGGCGAGGAGGACCTGTACATCACAACTCTTTAAGGCTAAGGATGAAGCCCAGCTCTTATTGGCTTCGGACTTACTACCTGCATGGGGCAGTGAGATATGGCACATGTTAGATTCACATGCTGAGAAGGTAGGCCCAGCAGTACTGTCTCAAGACTCAATGTACTTTAAATAAGACAAAAACTAACAGCAAAACAACAAAGGATTTTTTAAAAGGAGTTTTCATGATTGATAGCACCAAATAATTATTGCACGTACAAAAAAAAAATTATTTGTGAGACAAGCCACCTTTAGCCATCATAGACAAAAGATGTAGACTGCAAAGATTTTGATTAAAATATGCAAATGCCATCCGGAACCTCAAAGAGACTTTGAGATTCTACTTTTCATTACTAAGTTGTTTTTTTTTTTTTCTTTACAAAGTTCTGTCAATTATTTTCCATTTCAACACTATTCCTTTGAAAATAAATCTTTTTACATAAGTATTAAAATCTAGGAAATCAGACAAATGATAGAGGGCAACTCAGTTAATTATTGCAAATTGGACACACTGTGGTAACCAGGACAGATCAAGAAATTGAAATGTTTCATCATTAGTCCTAAGAGAAATCCAACCTTTAGTTACAGGTGAGAACGTTTGAATTAAGCAATTATATTTGGTGCATTTAGACAGTTATTCCAACCATGGGGGTTCAGACTAGCCTGTCTGGATGAAATCTAAATATGAAGCAGAGAACAAGCTCAAACATGACTCCACAGAGTCTAGAGGCAAACCATCCCTTGGAAAAAGTGTTTGGCTCCATCCACAGGCCTGGCTGCCTCTCCTCTGTGTCACAGGGTGCCAGTCAGGACCAATGACTTCTGCATACTTGAGTCACAGAAAGGAAGCCAAACCCTTGAGTCATCTTGAGGTTTACTTTCACCCCTAGATTTCCTTTGTCATCAAGATGTCATGCAATGAAATGCATATGATCTGGCAAATGTGACAATGAGCCTTACTGTTCAGAGCAGCTCAGACAGATGATTAATTTGACAGCACAAAGTGAAGACTCAGGTTGAAATAGCGATCTTTCTCACCCTTACTCTTACCCTGAACAAGAGGGTGCTTACAGTTCCCATTCGGTTAGTACGGAACAAGGGCCAAGGTGAGCTGACTCAGTGCTCTTCTTCCTTAACTTGGCAGGTATCATCACCAGAGAACAAGAGGTCTGAAAACAAGGTCTGAAGCTAAATAACGTCTCTACCCATGGGAGATCATCTCATCTTGCACTGACCAGGTACACAGCACTTTATGGACTTCATCAAAATTGACGGACAGTAGTCAGGACCAGTTCCTGGGAAGCATAAGTCTCAGGACCATAATAACATTGTCCTGATAGTCAATGGCCCCTTTTGCTGTACTGTGGTCTCCAAAATCCCAGGACAGCTATCAGATCCTTCTAGAATGTTGCTGTTCCCATTAAGAAAGAGAAATGAAGCACTCAGCTTCCTATGTATTAATTAACCAAAATAACATGGCTGGGTGCAGTGGTGTATGCCTTTAATCCCAGCACCTTTGAAGCACAGCCAGATGGATTTCTGTGAGTTCAAGGCCAGCATATGGTTTACATAGTGAGTTCCAGGCCAGACAGGGCTACATAGTGAAACCTTGTCTCAAAAATACTAAATGTAAAATTAACCCAAGTCTCTTGTCTCTGAATCCCAGGCCAGTCTCATTACGAGTCCTAAATGGTCCTATTCCGAATCACCTCAGGACTGGAAATGTAGGCAGTTCAGCCCCACTGCCTAGAAATTGAATAAAACTGAAAGGGGAGGCATTTTCACAGTATGTTCTCAGTTGGGAAAGCTGGGTAATGAACTTCAAATAGATTCAGGGATAATTTGGTGCCTTGATGGTAAACACTAGCTACAACAGATAGAATAGCTCATTTGGAATGACACAGCTGCTTTGTATTGCAAATGAATAATATGCCCAGCATTCACACAGAACCAGGAAGTCGGAATTTTGTTTCAGTTTTCATCTCCACCTAAATGCAAAAGGCCAGTACAAAGGTAATTGGAAAACAATTATTACAGGTGGTTCACAGGGCTGGCTGCATAACTGAACAGCCATTGCTACTAGGCACAGACCTTTCTGGTTAATGCAGACATTTCTACAGAAGAATGAACAAGGCACTTGCTATTTTAACAATACTGATGAGAATTAGGATTTAATACTCACGAGGAGGATTTTCTAGTGCTCGAAAGAAAAACTCCAAGGTAACTGAATCTATTGTGAGAAGGTAATTTGGGTCGGTTGGTTTTATTTACAATAAACTCTCATACATGGGACAAAGTCCAAAATGTAAAATTATTTTATTCTATTTCATTTAGGCAAGCAAATCTATGATTTGGGAAGAACTTATTTTCAGTCTAACAACTCAATGAAGTTACCTCCCTTGTAACATTCTGAGATGAAAGAGCATCAGTTTGCCGTATTTCAACAATCCGAACCACGGTGACTCTGCCCCTCCCCCACCCAGTGTCCGGAGACACTTTAGATTGTCACAATTGAGCATGACTACTGCCTCTGAGCAGGCCAGGCAGGCAAGCTGCTAAACATCTTTTGTGCACAAGGCAGTGGTGCTCAGTGCTGACAAACAGAAGCCTGCTCCCAATGTGGAACCCTGAGGGTATTTGTGGGGGCAGAAACAAAGGTCACCTCAGGAGGACAAAATCCTCAGGACAGACAGCACACTTCGGTTTGTTGTGAGCTTCTATCTGTCAAGTGAGTGTCCATGACAAGCTGGCCACTGGGATGGGGGAAGGCATGAGGAGAACACAAATATTCCCCCAAATTGACTATGAATTGTTCCAAGGTATAAAGTGCCTAAATTCACTTTGCTATACGGCCTTGGTCTTCTAAGTAGAATAAACAAGGCTTGAAAGGCAAGGGTGGGGAAGAAAGGAGCTTGTGTTTCCCATCACCATCAGAATATAGCACCATGGTATGTAGCTGATACTCTCCTTCTCAAAGTGAAGACACGTGGTGGCTCACCTCAGACTCTCCTGTCTTTAAGAGAGCCCTGACCTCTTTTTTGACTGATATGACATGTTAGGAGCTAAAGTGTTCTTTAAAAGACTGGGGAGTTATAGAGGCTGAATTTGAAAACTACCAATCATTTCAGGTCACATAAATAAGAATATGAAGATATGAAATTTTCATTACTTTGGTAAAAATAATTACTACCTGAGTTACTAAAAGCTAAACACAATTTTCATTGTGGCCAATCATAAGCCTCACAGACTTGTATGAAATTTCTGAAGAGGAAATTCTTACACACTCAACAATTTATGAGCTCAAATAGTTTGATTCCTCTAAGTGGGAAAAATAAGTGGACATATGGTACAAATTCTCACTCATTTCTACTTTATTTTGCAAGTGAGATGTGTAAAGCTCTCCAAGACCTTCCTGCGACACATGAGAACAGAGGAAAAGTTCTGGATTTACACCTCCCTCCTTCCCAAAATAAAATTTTTATGAATTACATACATTGGCAGGTCAAGAATTGGATGTCAATAAGTCAGTCAACAGATTCTACAGGAAATAACAAATTCAATGAAAGTGAACAGAGTACTGCTTCCCATGGTGTTTCTTCGCCTTTCTTAATTAAGCTCTGGGTACAGAACCAGAGTTTTGTACCTCTGAGACCCAGGAATGTCCTTCTTCAAAGAGGAGCTGCTAGAGTCCCTCTCTGTACTCATAAAGAAATATGGTCCACAAAGTATCTTCACCCTATATGAAATCTTCATTTCTTAGTAATTTTAATGCAGCTGAGCCTGAGTGAAGGATAAATTATATCCTATACACACATACATATATACAGGAGGCTATTTTAGTTTCGAAGTCCATCAATAGCCTTTGCACACTCAGAAAAAAACAACAAGCATGCACAAAGACATAGAAAAAGGCACTGTCGTGGGAGTTATTACAGTGAAATTATTAATAGCATTCATGTGTGTGTGCGTGCATGCATGTACCTAGAAAATGCTAAAGACTCTGATTGCACTGTGTCTGTGAAGCTGAAAAAGAACTGAAATATAAAAGCATGTCCTTAACTCAAGCAATTTCATTTTTTATTGTCCTTTAATGTCCTCCGCTAGAGAAAAGGGAATAAACAGTGAGGCTAAAGGGGCCCCAGAAACGCTGACATTGAAATGAAGACAGAACATGGAAAGAAAGAGGTGATACAACAAGAAAATGTGCTAGCACCGTGGAGGATGTGCAGAATGTGGATGACAAACGAGCTAAGAGAGAAGCTTCCAGAATCAGAAATTCTCAGTGCAACTAGGGAGATTAGGTAGCCTCGGGGCTACAGAGTATTTTCAAAAAGGGCATTAAATATTATAATCTTATACGCTGAATACAGAGGAATAGCTCTCTTTTTTGTGATAGAAACCTTGGTGACTCCAGCTCTATGAAACCTTCTGGGCTGATAAAGATAAGCCCCACTCTAAAGGAGCAGCCAAGGAGACGCCTCAAATACAAAACAAGTAAGAGCCCCCGAGGGCGTAGGCACAAGCAAGAGGACTGAGGATTTGGGCAGTTCATCCAAGAAGGGCGTTAGAATGCTAAAGACTGAAAAATTCGTGTTCAAATCAACGGAAAAACAGTTCTTACACAGAAGTCGGGACCTAATTCTATGAGAGCCCTTACTGCTCTATGAGGAAAATCTTGGGGGAGGGCGGTGGCAGTTGACTTCTTAGAACCTCACTTCTTTCCAAAGCCATGCTAACATCCGTGTAGGGAATTCAGGTACTATCTGTCTCTTTCACTGTTTCTGCCTATACCAACTGTGCCACACTCTCTGAGAAGCTCTAAGCATTTCATAAGTGACCTCCTCCTCCTCCTCCTCCTCCTCCTCCTCCCCCTCTTCCTCCTTCTCCTCCTCTTCCTCCTTCTCCCCCTCTTCCTCTTCCTTTTTTGTTTGTTTGGGTTTTTTTTGTTTTTTGAGACAAGATTTCTCTGTGCTCTGGCTGTCCTAGAAATGGATTTGTAGACCAGGTTGACCCCAAACACCTCTGTCTCCTGAGTGCTGGGGTTAAAGGTATGTGCCACTATGCCAGGCCAAGTGACTGTTTCTTTAACTCTTCAGTTAGATGCCTAAAATAAACTAGAATCCACAATGCTCAAAGTCTTACCTGCACTCATGTAAACCACCATATTTAACTTTTTAAAATGTCATTGGTTATTGTCCATCTTGAATAATCTCACGGATTCTTGGGGAGGGGTAAAGCTATCATCATGTAAAGGCTCCACCAAAAATCAGATTTAAAACCACTTCCACAGCCCTCATTAAAAAATTGCACCTGTCAATGACACGCAGCTATATTAGGTGATGGTAAGTGAAAACTGCTAAGGTAAATCAGTTACATAGACATGTATATTAAACACCACGTAGGTGAAACACCATAATGCTGCTGCTGGCTCATCAGTTCAAGAGCCAATCAGGTCTTGACAGGCCATATGCGTATTTATAAATATATCTGCTAATGTAAAGGTCGTGCTGTTCACTGCTCAGGGAAACTAGGCACATTTGGAGCCATCCCTGGAAGATTTTGGGTTCCTTAAAAAAATATTTTGACACTCTGTGACGAATGCAATCCTGCCCCCATATGCTGCATACTATTTAAGGGGAAATGACACTTGGTTGCCTTCCCAGCAACACTTGGATTTTTTTCCTTTTAATAATGAAGATAGGAGATGGCAGGTGGAGGGGGTTACCTACCCCACAGATTTGAATTCTGGAAATATCTTCCCAAACTTTGTATGAACCAAGAGGTCTGCGTCTCAAAAGTTGTGCTATTCCACATGATACCAAAAGTCACAGAAGGAGCTTTACTTCCAAACTGGAAGAGAAAGTGGGAAGGAGCTAGTGTGAGGGAAGCTGAAGTAAGCAGTGCTGTCCTCTGCCCGTGATCTGTTCCCCTTCTGTTCAGTGGAAAGCCCCTGAGAAACGCGGAGAAGGGCGGGCTCTGCAGAACTATTCCCTTCTAACAGTCTCTGGGAAATCTCTCATGGACTCATTTGAGATTGACTCCAAGAGGAATTAAGTCCACGGTGAGACGGAAAGATCCAGAAGACCAGAATAAACTCCAGATCTCACACACCTCTTTACTCCTTTCCCACTCCTTTCTCTTCTATCAAAAACATAACAAAGCTTTTCTATACAGCATGGAAGACATAACCCTTCCCAGAAAAATACAAGCTAACCAACAAAACACAAAAGCATAAACTGGAAAAAATAAAGACCCAAACAACCAACTCTCTTGAGACAAGAGGGAAAGGTATGAAAATATTTTGAGAGAACTTGTTTAATTGCCCAGCGATGCCTTCCGTTCAATTTAGTCCTCAGATCGGAATAACCGTGACAGATGGCTCCTGCTAGTTAGGGAAAAAAAATTAGCTAAATTTTCAGATAATGCAGCCTTCTGTCATGTTCTCCTACTCTGAGCCTGTGAGCTTGTTTAGTAGGCTCTGAACTGCAGGCTGCTAGCTGGTGACCAGTTCTCACTTACTAGCTGCAGAACTCACACCCCGTGATACCGTATGCTCAGCAGTTCAAGTGGTGAGAGATTGTCAGTTCAAATCGCAAAAGCCCTGACTAGATCGCTTGTTCCCACCCATGTCAGGCCCCCCATTTTACACACGAAGCCATGTTTCAAACATAAGGACAGAGAGAAGAGCCTTAGGCTCTCTACCAGGCATTGTAGCAGAATAAACTCATATCTGATGCTATAATTACAACCCTAATGGACACAGTTAATTTATTTTGGAGAAGTAAGTTGATATCCACTAGTGCTATTATTAAGAAGACTAATGAGACCTGCTTGGGAAGAAAAGAAAGGATTTATTGAATTCCTTTTGGCACCCGGCACAGCTTAGTAATTTTGAGAGCCCATCAAAACAGCAGATATATACCCTGCTCAGATGTGCTGCACGGGATGTGAGCTGGGTTTCAGATTTTCAATAATAAATCTGTCACTCTGATTTTAATTAGACGGCTTAAAGCAGCTACATCAATAATGGCAGAATGACGGCTCAGTTCAAAGATCATAGAGATGTTACTCTACTTTAATAGTTCTTTTATACAAGTATGTATTTCAGAAGTTTGCAAGGCATTCATCTTGACTACTCCTTTCACCAAAGAAGAGAGAGAAAAAATATCCCTAATTGAATTGAACCAAGAACACAAGCAGTCATCACCATTGCTACAGCAGGCTGTTGCATCCAGCTGGTTAGGAGGTCTAATTTCACACCATGCAGCAATGAAATGCTGCTAACTTTTATTTGTGAGTGTAAAACTGTAATATTTCATGACACCAAAAGGCCAGTTGATGCCGCAGGGGGCACCCTCCTTGGATCTCAACTTCAGACATGAAATGGAGGCCTCAGTTGAGCACTGACAGAGCTTTCTCAGGAAAAGCTCATAGGAGAGAGGCTTCAAGCAGGGAGAAAGGTTCAAGCCTTCCCTGAGGAAGTTCACAAACAACCGTGAATGTCTCAGTCCGAGAGTTCCAGAAAGTATGAGGTAACCTTGGAGAAAGAAAAGTGCAGTGGCTGAAGGTCTCACTGTTGCAGGGCATGGCACAGGAACTTTCACTGTGTTTTCATTGATTCTTTTAACATGAATAGAAACGTACTGGTTTATTATACATATTGTGTATAAAGGAATATTCATTATAGTAAACACTCTTTAATATACATAGGTCTGTAAATTGATGGACATGTGAGTCCATAAGTGTACATATAGTTTTGTTATGTGATGTTCAATGTAATACCATACACATGTGATGGTCATTCTGTAGGATTGCAAAATATTTGTAGCATGGCCAGTGTAACATTATGCTCAATGCATCATTCACACATTTCTGGAATGGCTGGAGTAAAGAATCTAAGTGTGGTACCAGCCGTAAAGTACAGAGGCGCAGCTGTACAGTGCCTACCTAACATTTGATCATAGTGATAAATGACTATTGCTATTGCCCTGTGTATTTCCAAGGCTATAATTTTACCACAGTCTTAGTGTGTACTTGTTCTAATTATAGAAAATAAAATGTTGGGGGCTGGGCATGCAGCTCAGTGGTGGAGCAGTTGAACAGCACAAGGAGACCTGGCTTCTATTACCTAGCATGACAACATAAATTAGAAAGTATACAGTATACTCCAGCAGCATGTAACACTCATGTCATGTAATTGACCTGTACTATCTGGGTTTTTGCAAGCGTGCGCATAACTGTCAATAAAAGACAGAATTGTCCTCAGCACACATTTGTCAGTGCTGCAATGTATGACAATCTCAAGCAGTGCAGGACTATATAATTACTTTAAAAGTTTAATTATGCTATATATATTATAAGATACTTGCTTAATTGTAGGGAGCAGAAGAAGCCTGGAGTGTCTGAAATCCTGAGTGTATGTGTGTTTGATATGGGCACAGCAATGTCAAACAACCCAATGCCTCAGCCCCATGGAGAAGAACGAAGCTGTCCCTCCTGGCCAGTATGAATATTAATATTGAGCGCAAACACCCATCCTCTCCCCTCCTCTGGATGTTTATTTCCTGAAGATTGCTGCCCTGCAACAACTATTCTCTACCAGGATCATTCAAGCCCTCCTCCTGGACCAGCTGTGTGCCGCGTGCCTGCCTCCCTGTTCACCTGTTCATGAGGAACACACTGAAGATTGCTGGCTGTTGCCACACCTCTATCCGAGAGCCCAGTCTACCCAATTCCAGCTTTTCTGTGTGTCCATATGTCTGCCTTCTCTTTACTTCCGTGTTGACTAAGTCAGGTCAGTCCCTGGAGCTGTGCACGGACTCAGCATTTGATAATCTGTGGTTATTATACTTTGAGATAAATTAATATATTTCAGAGCCAGTATAACAAGTAATATTTCATTATATGGATAATTAATAAATTATATACCCATTCAACCCCAGACAGATACTTGCTTTCAGATTATTTTGTAATATGTTTACATGTAAACAGGTTAATAAGACTATATACATATATTCAATCTTATTATTATAAGAAACCATCTTAGGCTATATTCTGAGTTGGAACTCCTGAGTCAAAATATCTGTGTCTAAAGAGAAAAGATCCTATTTACTTCGATTCAGAGTTTTAATGCCTGGGCATAGAGTAAGATTTTAGAACCATCTTCTCTTGTGAGTGATCTTGGCAGAATGCCTGGAATCTTCGACCAGCACTTTTGCAGCACTTTGCAAATCTCTAGTTTCATCTGCCCTTCCTGGGATATGCCACTCAGAACCTTGCAGGATGCTGTGGACACTCTCTGGGCCCAACCTACCCATTACCCTGCTCCAGCTGCTTGCTCTATACCCGCTGTGCCACTTCTCAGACTCCATGCCTTTGGGGCAGTAGCTTATCCTCCATGTCCCCCCTGTCCTCCAAGCATCTCCTCCTGAAATTCTCTTAGCGCTTCTCAGGACTTCCCCACACCACTCCCTTCTTCCCTGGCACAAAATTTACGTATCACGTGGCTTGAAGGATGGTTGGTTACCTTCTCTCCCGAACACCAAGCTTTCAGAATAGGACCCATATTCATCAGAGAGTCATTACTTATGTGCTACTAATTTAAAAAGATATCATCAGGCACACACTTTTTTTGAATTAGCATGTTAATTGGACAAAGTAAAATGTTTTATTGTTATTTCTAATGTATATATTTTGATCACTCTATCTCCTATGTCATCCTTCTTTCTCCTTTCTTCCCTTTCCTCTTCTACATCCCCCTAACAGCCGCCCATCGATTTCCATGTCCTCTTCCATGTTAGACAGAAAAACAAGAGAAACTTGTCCCTCTGAGACTAGCTAATCTCCAGTGTCATCTCATTTCCTGCAAATCACATGATTTCCATCTTCCTTACACTGACCACCTACATTGAGAAGCCCCAGTTCTCAACAAGATTGAGTTGATCTTGTTGACAACACATGGGACACAATAAAGGACAGCACATATTGTTCCCTACTCTCATGAGGCATACATTCCATCAGGGAATAGCAGTCCAATACCTGAACATGTCTACACATACTTTGGTGAACTATGGTAACGGCTATGAAGACAGAGCAAGAGAGGATGGGCAAGGGAAAGTCTAGGAGGTCTCCCTGACATGGGAAAAATCTGGTTGGCATCTAGAGTGAGCTCAGGCTAGTCTCAATTCAAATAGCTAGACCCTTCCTATTAGTTTCACACACTGCCTGAATAATACATCACTTAATAAAAAGGACTAGTGCTTTAAACAGTGAGATTTTGGAAATATAACCCTTGTGGATCTCACTTTGTGCTGAGCACAAAATAAAGTGTTCCTCTGTGGGAACAAGCCTGGCACGGTGGACAGAAGCCCTATGTGTCTGTCCCAGGCGCTGCGGCTCTGGGTGGGACAGGAGACATGGGGGACGTGGCTGCAAACTCTTCTACACTCCAGTGCTCTTCTACAGTCTGACGGGCTGGCCAGGCTGTATGAGAGGCCTCTGTGGAGACACAGCCTGTGGGTAGAAGAGAAAGCCATCCTGGGGAATGCTGCAGCTGGCTCTGGGAACCTGGGAACTGACAGGGCAGTAGAGTGCAGCTGGCGTCCAGCCGCGGACCGGTTTGCAGTGGCTAGGGGTGCCAGGCTAGCTGCTTAGGCTTGGGTGAATGGGTAATGTCTGGGAGAACTGGGAAGCCCCGGGCGGGAGATTAGAGGCGACTTCTTAATCGAGGGCGGGATCCCTCGCTTCCCACAGCGGGTCCAGATGATGAGACAGTCCATAATTCTAAGACGTTCATTTTCATTGTGGAGAATGGCATGGATGGAATTGTACCTCCGTCCCTCTGGGAGAGGCAAGGCAGATATAGTAAGGGAAGGGGCGTGGCTAAGCCGCTAGGTGTCTCATTAACATGGGGATGGCTTGGGGATGTGTGGCCACGCCTCTACCTGGGGTATGGCCACGCCTCTACCTGAGGAGGGATGGTACCAGACTGTGACCGGAGCCAAAGGCCTCCTGAGAGTGCTGGCATAATGTTTTCCGGTCCTTTGCGGATTATTCCACTGGGTCGCCCAGAGTTTATGACTGTGCTCGACCAGGTGCCAGACTGCCTGTCACAGATCACTGCTCCACATTCCATCCCCATCCCCACTGGTGCTTGTGACTGAAGCCTGGGTATCTTGCATATTAAGCAGTAAGGTAATTTTAAATCAGTCTAATTCCCCAAGCGGTAAAAGCTTCTAGTAGAAAGGAAGTCCTCAAGTGTCAGGAGCACGAGTGTGCCAGTTGGCACACATGCATGGCACAGGTAAGTGGCCATGTTAGAATTATATTCCTTGCTTTAACCTCTAGAGTCCACATTTCTTCTCCCCATGGGAAGCAAGATCCCCAGCAGACAGTAGACAGTTCAGATTCCAATTTGACAGAGCTGCACAGCATTAGTATGGCCTGTGTGTCCTTCCCACGTGATCTAGCTGTGTGTTTAGATGATTCTGGCAGCACCGACCATGCTGTACATAAAGCCAAGGAGAAGCTCTCTAGTGTTTCTCTGTTTGTACAGAGGGACAACTCTTTAAAAATCAAAGACACTTTAATTAAGATTTCATCTCAGAAAGTACAGCTAACTAAACTTGATGCACAGGTCAGTGGTGCTGAGAAAGCTTACTGGTCTTCATCACTGCACACTTGAGCTCTACTCTCTACTTCTCCCCACTCCTACCTCTGCTTCTGCTACCCCCCTCCTCCTCCTGCCTCCTTCCCAATCTCTCCCTTGCTTCTGCTACCCCTCCTCCTCCTGCCTCCTTCCCAATCTCTCCCTTGCCCACCTTGCTCTATCCCTTCAACTGCCAGCAAGTCAGATAATTAAATGCCAAACTAGTGACGCTTGGCATTGCAATGAGTGTCCTGTTTTATGGTGGCCCCTCTCTGCTGCCCTCTGGCTCAGCACACATGCAGCCTGATGCTTTGCTGAACTGAAGCCGTTGTTTGTTGAAAAGCCAGACTGACCAGAGAAAGATGAGCAAAGGCTGGTAGCCCTAGCTGAGGGGAGAGTCAGCAAATCCTCTAATCTCTCTCCTTGTGAACTCTCAGAGTTTATGTCCTCAACAGAATTAAACAAGCACTTGAGCACACCTCAGCCCTCTGCTGGGACCCTTTGAAAACTGATTTGCATGAATGAGAACCGTAATCTGTCTCCTCACGTTAACCAGAAACCATGAAAATACTACACTCTGCATGATGGAGAAGCCAGCCAGCCAGTTTTTGAGTTTAGTAAGTCTTATACAATGGCTATTAGCCAGGACAGAAAGAAACACATAAATGTCTATCTTCCAAGGCCAAAGGTACGCCATTATAAGCAGGGTATCCCATAAATTGTGCACCTTCACCCAATGTCTAGGACTCGGCTGTGGATTAGACAGCACCTCCTTCTGGAAGTTCACCATCAGCTTATGAGCCCATGTTAAGTCTTGTGTGCTGAGTTATGCGGTGGCTGGTGTTTTGCACAACCTTAAAAATCTCTACACTACTCACGGCCACCGTCCCACTGCCCATCATAGTGCTCAAAGCACAGGGTTGCAAAAGGTACTCCAACTTAACTACTTTACATGCAGGAGGACAACCTGTTTTATAGACCCTTTCATGTATGACTGCAGTAAACACAGTCCTAAAGGCTCAATCTGACTGCTGTATTCATTCATTTTAGCAACACATTTGTTGAGTACCTACTGCTTTCTAGGCATTGCCCAACAGACTGAGACTCAAATGACCTCTGACTTCCCTCTGTATGAGCCTCTACTTCTCCTATCAAGACAATTCATGGGGCTAGAGTGATGGCTCTGTGGTTAAGAGTAGAGCATTTGTTGCTCTTTGCTCTTACAGAGAGGTTCTGGGTTCAATTCCCAGCACCCACATGGCACCACACAACCACCCATAAACCCCAGTTTGGGAGGATCCAAAAAAGATGCACATAATGCATATATATACTTACATGTAGGAAAAACCTTCATAAAGTGAAATAAATCTTTTAAAAGATCATGGATCACATGCAAGATCCTGGCTCTTGAGTCTTCTTGGAGGAATTTCTGGTCAATGACCACATCATAATTAGTCGAAGGCAGGACCTATGTCCCTTCTATTTATTTCACAAGCCTCACAACATATATGGAGTTTAATAGATGCTCGGTGAGTGAAGGAACATGCGGCTCTAAACAAGTTGGACATCATATTTTTAAAAGGAAAGGAAAGAGCACCAAGCTACATGGAATAGTTCATTGTATACGTTTCAGGGGGTGGGAAGAGAGAAATTGACAGCTGATATGAAAGACCCTGTGAGTCTTCCAGTAATAGCACAATCCACCTTGTTTACCCCCTACACAAAGGACACATCTCTGTTTCGAGCTGACATGGAATAATACTCTGCTCTCAAACATACATCACAACACATGAAGACAGTGCTTGTCAGAATACTGGACCTCAGGAATGAGAGAAGAGAGATCGCTAAAGAACACTGACAATAAAGTAAGGTCTACTCCTGCCCCTCTACATGCCAGGAAGAAGCCTTCAGTCATCAATACATGGAGGAAGAATCCAGGAAGAACACAGCAGTCCCCAAATGGTAGAGAAACAGAGCAAGGGCTTACACATCAAGGCAGCTAAAAAACAACAAGCAGAGCAAAAGCCCAGAGAGAAAGACTTGCAGATCTCCCCTTAAAGTATTCACCAGGGACCTAATTACTACATACATAGTATGTAAACTAACACATAAACTTGATACGTTGTTAGCACCTTCTTACTGTTAAGTGAATGCCTAAAAATATTCTTATATTTTCTCTGGGATGTAGGTAAATTAAGGCACTTTGATCCTTGTGGGTCTTGCCTTGATAATCATAAATATGTACAAATAACCAAGAGGTCTCTCTTGGTAGGTTAATGGATAAAGCAAACTCCATTAATGGAATGGAATGGAAAAATTACTCTATGCTAGTAGAAATAAACTCAAGTACAGGAAGAGATGGAGGAACTTGAAGTGGCCATTACTAAGTGGAATGAGCCAAGGTGAAAGCTATGTACCATAATATTCTTCTATGTGGCATTCTGAAGAATCCAGGAACCATACAGACAATTAAAGTTCAGTGTCACTAGGCAGTGGTGGCACACGCCTTTAATCCCAGCACTTGGGACAGAAGCAGGTGGATTTCTGAGTTCGAGGCCAGCCTGGTCTACAGAGTGAGTTCTAGGACAGCCAGGGCTACACAGAGATATCCTATCTTGAAGAAAAAAAAATGCCCCCCTCCAAACAAAGAGAAGTTCAGTGTCTAACAGAGCCATGGCATGAGGGAGGAAGAAGTTGTACACAGATGAGTTTTAGAGCATGAAAGTCCTCTGCAAGAGTTATGAAGATGGATGGATGGCCACTAGACATTTAGTCACCATCAGAACCAAAACATCATGTAATCTATAGGCTTGGGGAAAATTGTAATGTGTCAGTGTAGGCTCATTAATTTAAACATAATGCAGCATGCTGATCATGGGGAAGCTGGGAGACCAGGAGCACATGAGTAGTGCCTATATATTACTATCAAGTTTTTTCTAAACCCGAAATTTCAAGTAGCCTCTAACAAATCCCAAAGCACAGGCTTAAAAGGCTCAGGAAAGCGTGTCCATGGTGGGGAATCAAACCTCTGTGATGGATGTGAGAGCCAAGAGCAATGTAATGCTCTTAATATAATGTAGTTTATAAAGCCACTAAAACAGTGATACACTAGCTATATTACAATATAACCTGTGCCCCTTATATTCACAAAGTAAAGCAAAGGTCTAGATGACATTTCAAAGGAAACAAAACATCTAGAGAGTAAAATACCCAACTTTTAGTAGGAAAACTATACTGCAGGAAGAGATTAAGAGTGGAGCTGGCAGTGAGGAAGCAAAGGTTAGCGATGATGCATAAGCCAGAGAGCATCCACCAGAGTCTCACGGAGGGGAGAGTTTTCAGAAAAGGGCAGAAGCAGTCAACCAAACCAGGTGTGCATGGCATCAGAGCCTCGATGTTTTCTGCCCTGCTATGACATCCTAGATACACAGGGTCAGTGACTCCTGACTGACTGAGGGGGCTATTTAGGACAGCAGTTACTATAGAGCCCCAAGGCAGGAAGCATGTAGTAAAATGGGTTGATTGGTCTATTCATGACCTTCTCTGTGTACATGTGAGATCTACATTGACCTACAAGAAGAGACTGGGTAGTGTTTCCCAAGGACTTGGATCCGTGCACATGGTCATGGCTGAAGAGATGGAGAACCAGGACGAGCAATGAAGGGAAAGAGGAGCTTTACACAATAACCTTTGTAAAATTCCACTAAGTTCCAAATTTATTCTGTGTATACCAGTGTATCCCAGGCCATCTGAAAACCCAACATCTAATTAAATATACAATAAAATTTTTACTATGTTAACGGTTCCTCACAAAATTCTTTTCCCATGAAAACATCTTATATTAATATGCCAATTAGCTCAAAGACCCCCTTCCCTCCCTCCCTCCTTCCTTCCTTGCTCCTCTCTTCCTCTGTCCTTTCCCTCTCCCTTCATTTCTTCATTTTTTCTTAAAGAAAACAAGCTTTGCTCCCTGTCTCCTCTTCAAGACTATGTGGCAGTCTTGTGACCTAGGGTGTGGGCAGAGAAACAGTCCAGTTGCTGGCACCAGATACTTGACACAGACTCGATCACCATTAACTCATTCACTTGTTAAACTAAGGGATGGCCTAGAATAACTACATCATGGATCCCATGGCCAGGAAGGACAACAGCAGATTATCAGTCTCCCATGGCCATTCTCCCTTCCTTATTCACCCCAACCTCTTAGAGAATGGGCTCTTTACAGTTTGAATGAAGGGTAATGAATGAAGCTGTCCATGCTCTTGAAAGAGCCAGGTAGCCCACAGGGTAGCCCACAGTACTCTACTACATTTTGAATAATTCGATTGTGAAAGACCTGGAAGAAGACTGTTCACCAGAGGGAAAGGTTGCTGAACCCAAATCAGACTTATTCACCAACTCTGAACTTGATCCATCTCTTGAAGCTTGGTCCCTCTCCATCCCAAGCATGATGCTCAAGAGCTCCATCAACACTGTGAGGTCCTGACACCCCATCTTAGTTACTTTACCTTTGAAGCAGTGTTAGCAACAGTCCTCCTAAAGGCACTATGAAGAAGAGCTAATACATGCAAGGGGCTGAAAGCAACAGTGCCCAGAACACAAATCCTTAAGGATAATGACCATAATTAATAGTAACAGCACTATTATTGTGGCCGTTATTATTTACTAATTTCACACCCATCAAGAGGGAGATTAGACACACAACACGAAATTCTCTATGATCACATACTATAGTACATGTTAAAAGTACAATTTATCCACACCATGTAAGACAACTGTAAGTTGGAAATTGTTGACTTATAAAGAGAATATTTCCTCCATGCCACTGTTGAGATTACAAGAATCTGCAGACACTTCACACCCAAAAAATCATGAAAAGCTGGGTGGATGTGTGCACAAATCCCTCTGGACTTGCTGCTACACCAGAAAGAGTGCTTCATTGAACACACAAAGCTGTGCATCAAAGAAGAATGCCTTTGTCCAAAGGGCTTCTAAAAAAAGATGCAGAGTACCTTTAACCCTTCTGAAATTCCAGGACAGAATCTTTACGTAACAGTAACCATTCTTAGAATAGGTGCTATTCATAGGTAACTCTGAACTTTCTCACCAGTCAAGAACCTTTGATATCCTGAATCCAACATGAAGACTTATCTCCTGGGCTGGTGGCTCAACTGAGGGCCTCTTGGTGGAAATATGATGTCAATCGTGGTTGCAGGCTGAAGCATGAACTATGAAGGGAAGGAGACCATGACAGTTTTCCTCTTCACCTCACTATAAGTGGCCACTTCAGGGCTCTCTTGGGAGAGGTTGCATTTCTAATATTGCAAAGCTTGTATTAAGATCCTTTAGGCATCCACGGGGAGCATGGCAGTATGGATAATGGGAGAAGTGGGGGACAAGGAAATGATAGGCTAGCTATCAATACAAAGTTGTAAGTAAAGTCTATTTCGGATTTCAAGTGGTCTTCTTTGCACTTGGAATCACAGGAATCTCCTGATACAAGACCAGGGCTCTGCAGCTCTCACATTGCTCTATCCTTCCTACTTCAGGCTCTTTATCTGCCATGTAAGACATCCATGAAGGATACTTACAGTTCCTTCAGCCCTACCATGCTGAAAATTAGTGGGAAAAAAACCGGCCCATTTTCTACATAATAGGCTGAACATTTTACTCAATGTTAGTCACATTTTCCAGGCCTAAACTAACACAAAATCAAAACTAATGAGTTTTTACAGCATGAAAAATCTTCAGCAAGGCCCCTGCTCTGTCCACAGCTCTAGCAGTTGAACAGAATGCTATCCTTCGTCAATTGACATCAAAGTGCAAGTTTCAAAAAATTATAGGGAAAAGAAAATTAGGATCATATGATACATCCCAAAAGATCACTAAATATGAGAGAGAAAACTGATGAAATCAAAAGTTCACATAAATAAAACTGAGCTAGCTCTTTGCATAAATAATGCCTACATACCTTAAAGTAATTCAATATGAGTCTCATTTCCTTTCCATATTAAAAATCCAGATAATGTTGCCTAATAATAATGATAATAATAATAATAAGCGCTACTTAGGAGTGACTAAAACTCCAAAACACCAAGAAGATGGAGAATGGAAGTGCATGACAGAGAGAGAAAACTTTATTGACAAATAGCTGGTGAGCCGACTACATCTCTTCAAGCTGCAGTGTTTTTTCTACTTAATCTTCCTTGGAGTTAGCTTTGGTGTCTGCATTACTCCATACTGCACATATCAAGGACTTCAGTCATGAATCAAGTCCCAGTGTTTGCTCCAAGACTTCTTCAAATCTACCACCTTGGAAACATCGAGAAACCAGCCCTTGACCAGCCGTGTGGCTTTGCTACTGTTGTCTAGTTAAAACTCTCAAAAGGTCTGATAGGGCTCCCACATACAGCAGGGGATTCCTTCAAAATGAACATGTAATAAGTGAGGGTACAAGTTTCACATAAAAGGGCTCCTTAGTCTTTATCAATCAGCATCAAACTTGAAGTGTCTACTACTGCTGAGACTCTGTCAATGGTTAAGGCCTTAAGCCATTACAGAAGGCTAAAAATATGGTCCTTGCCTTTAAGAAATTCCCAGTCCAATGAGGAAGGTCAAAGATACTGAAAATCACTGGCTGTAGCACCTGAGAGAGACAGAGGGGCTGAAGGAGGAGTCTCCACAGAGATGTGTAACATCTGGCAGAGGAGTATGGAGGGGAAAGGGGAGGGCAGTTTGGTTGACTAACAAGGTGGAGAAGGAAGAGAGAACCAGGGAGTTGGCACTTTCCTGGTTCCTAGTTTCAGGGCTAAGAACAGGATGTTGGCATCAGCAGGTAATGGACTAAAGGAGAAGAGAGAGGTGTGATGAGATGCAGATGCTTCTTGCTGGCATCTTCTTTGTGTGGGGGAAACCAGAGAAGAATTCTAGCAGGCTGTGTGTGGAGGGAAGAGGAGGAGGATGAACAGAGAGTTTGACATGAAAGTTGCGAGCGGAAACTCTTGGGCGAACCACCTGGCCTCTTAGACAAAATTTTCTCATTTGCAAAATGGAAATCCTTCTAGGACACTAGTGAATTGTTTTGTGGTAAGGATTCAGATAACAAAACAAACAGAGTGGTTATGATTAACAGAATGCAGCTGTAGCTACACAATCAACCTTAAGTCAACTTGTGCACTATCTACCGTAGTTCAAGAGAAGTCTCTAGATTCCAGGTCCCCAGGGCTAAGGTCATGAGTCACAGTTGATTCTATGCCTGCAATACTCTCTCAATAATTTTCTTCCAACACTCCCATAGCTAACCTATGTGGCTCTTCACTCTTTTCTCTCCATCTTTCTTCACTGCCACATGAGGTATCAATGCTTTGCCACTATAACAAAATGCTTAAGACAATCAACTTATAAGATAAAAAGATTTATTTTCTCCTGCCTCTTTAAAGGAGGTTGCAGACCATAATCAAGCAGATTAATTACTTTTAGGTATTTGTTCATGGTATCATAATACTTGTAGGTACTTTTAGGGGTAAGGAGCATGTGGTGGAATAAACCTACTTACCTCACTCAAGAAGCAAAAGTTCCATTCAAGTGAATTACCACAAGAATGTAAAACCTTCCAACTAGGATCCATCTCTTACAGGTTCCATTGCCCACCTAAAGTTCTAAGGAACCAAGTCTTTTACATGAGAGCCTTTGACTGACATTCAAAATCCAAACTATAGCATAAGGCCTCAGGTTTCCAGCTCCTGTCCTTCCCTTCCACTGGCTTCATACTTCATTCTGCCCTTGGTTTCTTGACTTGCCAACAAAATTCTCTGAAAAACAAAAATGATTCTGTTCTTCAATGCTCACAATGCATACTGCAGATTCACTAATTTCAAGAGAATATCATGAAGGCAGCAAAGGAAGATGTGAAATCTCTTCTCAGCACCTCAACCTTTCTGTAGGCTTCTCTGTTTGTTGGTTCCTGAGCCTGCTGCACTGCTGTGCCAGCTCATAGACTTATACAAAGAACACTGCTCTAGGCATGATCCAGATTCTCAGAAATCAGCTTCAACGCCACCTCCAAGTGAAGCCTCCCCTGGCTTGCACCATAACCACACCCGAGTGCCTCCAGTCCTCATAAAGCTTCTGATTTAGAACCCAAGTTCATTGCCAGCTATGCCAGATCCAGGTTTTAGCTACTCATCAAAGAAGGTCCTAAGAAAGTCTTGTTCCTCTGAACTTTAGATCTACAAATGCTTGGAGCTCAGCTACATGAAAATAGTTTCCTCTTTGTAGAGAGGGAACTGGGATTGGGCTTATGAATGGGCTATCAGTAATTTTCACAAAAGGAAAACATATTATTTCTTGCCTTGAGCTTGTCTATGTGTAATCATGCACAAAATCAAATTGCCTTGATTGCAAATTAGAGCTAATCAACCCTGTTGGAACCTTGGTTGGCTTGACCTCAGCTCCAAGTTAGTTGCATAAAAGGCTGACTTCTTACAGAGCTCTGTCTTCCACACTCTTCATGTTAGTATTCTCTGGGGTTTCATAAGCAAGTAGTATTATTCTGAAGTATGTGTCTCAAGACTTTTATGTTTGTATTTCTACAACATGGAGTGCCTTAATAGCTTAAGTCTCACTGAACTATTAAGAACTGGACACAATACACCATTAAATTTAAAATATTTTAACAATCTATACTTGGGAATAGTATTGAGGGACTAAAAATTTGCATCTAATCATCACCATTCCTAAAATACAATTGAAATCAATAAACTAATTAAGACTCGATCCATTATCACCATTTACTTCCAAGGCCTCAAGGTTTCCACAAGACACCAGTTGGCCAGAGAAGAACCTGTGGACTCGAGGTTAGCACAACTGCTTTGTGTCCTGGCTCACTCAGGATTCCTGGGCTAATAACACTGCCACAGGCAGATTAACTACCAGTATCCCTTGCTAGACTGAAATGGATGCTACAGAATTGTCTGGCTTCAGTGTGGTCATAGCCTGCAATAGGCGTGAGATGCTTCTTGGAAGCAGGCTGTGTTAAAGACGCTGCTTGATAAGCTGACGTAAAAAAGGCTATAAATACGCCTTTGGCTCCTGATGCTGGAAAATTCTTCCTGACATGAAAATGGTGTTGCTTAGTGCTGTTGAAGAAAGGCATTTCAGGACCTCTCAGGGAGTAGCTTAAGAGAAGCTTCCCCCTACTTACACGCCTTGAATATCATTGCTGTTTTCCTTCTGGGACTCTAGTAACTCAGTGGAAAGAAACTGTTCTAGTCTCTTGCAGGGGTTCGAATGTTCTGTGAGGGCAGGAACACTGTCTGTCCTGTTCATGGTTTTCCTTTCAGGTTATCCTGGCATTGGTTGAAGAATTCTTCGAAATGCCCTGGTTTCCCTCTCACAGGCTTCCTCAATTTTCTCTATCATCTCCTCTCTTCTCTTCATGGAGACAAAACAAAATGTACCAGGCATCCACTGCTGTTCTCGAGACTGAGACCTGCAACCAGAATTCTGAACTATGTGGACAGTCTTAATATAAAATGAGCAGAGTTCCACTTCAAAGAACAGGCAAGAGAGGATGGGGCATGCCTGTCATATTCATAGCACGTGTAGTTTAATAGAAAAGATGCAGGTCAGAAACTATAATCAATAATCACATATGAAAATACTTGACAATGCACAAATAGCGTTCTTCTCAAGAAGATGGAAATGTAAGATATGCAAATGACTAATCTAGGTATATCTTATTAAACACTGCTTGCTTTAAAGCTGTTTTGCATTATTTTACATTTTGGTGCTTTAAACAAATCAAAAATGATTATGATCAGTATGTAAGTAGGGTACAATTCCAGTATTAATCTTAAATCTCTCTGCATTCCATGGGACATACAGGAATTTTCATTACTACTTAAAACCAGCTTTCCTTATTTCCTCATGCTGAGATCTGAAACTTTCTCATGCCTCCAACACCCTTGTTGGAACTAAGCCCTACTCCAAAATGAGGTTTGGGGAATACACTCCAGTGCATTCATATACCTTCCTGTCCTCATAAATGATGAATGGGTAGGACTTGGAGAAGCAGACCCATTCTCCTCTATTCTTTCTACCATTCAAGCACACAGCATTACCACCTTCTGGAGACATTCAATGTACAATCTCGGATACAGAGATCAAGCTGACAGTGGAGACATGAAACCTGTCAGTACCTTTATTTTTGATTTCCTAGCTTTGAGAACTATAAGGAATAAATTTTTGTTTTTTACGGCATAATCCTCATACTTTATGTTATAGCAGTTTTTTTTTAAAGGACTAGGATGGAGAGATGAGGTCCAATATACAGCTTTGATCACCTTTTTCATCAACACAGAGGCTCTTAGAGCTGTGAGGCAGTTTACCCCATAGCTACAGAGTCAGTACTCTAAGCAATTTATATACAACTAACTAGTTTCTGCAACCTAAATAGCTATGCTCCCACAGTGAGGGATCCTGAAGAATGCTAACCACAGTTAATAAACAACACAGTATGAGTATTCCTTAGGTATACTTTTTTTTTAAACAGAATATTGCAAATGGCATATATTATTGTTATTCAGTACCCATGGAAGATAGATTCAGAATCCCTTTCAGGTGTCTAAATCCATAGATGTTGAAGTCCTTTAGACAAAATGACACCATGTTAGCATATAAACCACACACATCTTCTACTTTAAACTGGCTTTAAATTACTTTAATACCATGCACAGTGTGAGTGATACAAAAATAGTAGTAATGGTTGATTATTCATAGAATAATGACAAGAAGTTTAGAACAGATGTAGTTTTTCCTGAATATTTTATATTTAAGGTTGGTTGAAATCACAGAAGTAGAAGCTAAGGAGGGGATATTAATCACCCAACGCATGCAGTTTTGTTAACTTTTTAAATTTAACTTTTAAAAAGGACAGTAAAAACTTCATTCCTATTTTCAGACAACTTAAAAAGTTCCTGGGAAGATGGGATTAGGAGCACACTGTGGTAGATCAATCAATCAAATGGAGAGAGGAAGCTAAAGCAGTAGAAATTAGAAAGAGGAGATGGACCAGTATCCTAGCAATGTCACAAAACAGAAGGAGGACTGGGGTAGCTTTTCCATAACAGAGAATAAAAGAGAAAGTTCATCTCCATTGGGAAGGAGACCCTGATGGAGAGGGGGATCTCTAAGTGTGTAGACCATACATGCAGGGGGAAAGGGAGGCTGTCTTCTCCATACAGAGGAGGGAAAGGGAGAGATGGGTGAATATTGGGAGTAGAATTACCATCTACATTCTACATAAAAGATTCTGAGGTCAACAAAAATTATTCTACTATAGAATTATTTTGGCAAGGAAGTCTCTCTTCCTCTGCCTCTTAGGTCTTGGCTTTCGTCAACACAGAAACCTAGGCATATGAAATGTCTAAGAGTCAAAGAAACATCGGTAGTTTCTGTTAAGGACCTACAGGCAAATTACATTGATAATGAATGAGGAGAAGGGGGATGAATGTCTGGCATCAAAATTCAACCCCAGGGTTAATCCTCAGAGCAATGAGGCAATATGTAGACAAGTCAACCTTTGAAGACCTCATATTACTCAAGTCTGCTCCCTGTGGTCAGAATACAGCTGAGTGGAGTCAAGGGCCTTCTGTCAGGCTTATCTGAGTGATGTTGTTTCTCAAGATGAATAAAGAGGCAGCTGTTCACTTTCAGACTAGATCAAAGTCACTTATTTTGCCAGTTTATCAGTCTATCTTCCATTCTAGAAGTCAGGAAGTTCTGAGAAACTTAATTTTCCTCTCTTGAAAATGGGTCTTAGTAGTAATTAATAGAATAATTTTTAGGGTAAATGGATCATTTTCTTAATAGTTAAGCAGACTTGAAACAGAAAAGATGAAATCAATGAAAACCCAAAGCTGTAGAAATACCCTTGTGACTTAATGGCATTGGTACACTGTGAATGAATGTACATCAATGCCCATTGTGTGGATGGATGGATGCTGGGTGGGAGATGGGTAGGGATGGGTGAATAGAAGCCACCATATCTATCTGTCTTGTTATCACATTCCCAGATACTGAAGACTTTGTAAAAAGAGACTCCATAAAAAAATGTTGCAGTCAGAGATTATAGCAAGCAAAAATGCAACCTAAAAACCTTTCTGGATTGTGGTCCTGGGGTGATTTCTACTGTTCTTTGGCAGTGGACTATAGAATTCATGTGTAATAAAATACTACCAGCCAGGTCCAGAAAACAAGGGTTTCCTAAGGGAATGCCTAGCCTTTTTTTTTTTCCTTTTCTGGAAGGATGTCCAATCACCCAGGGTATGGTCATAGGTTTCTAAGTATTTTTCACAGGCTCTAAGACTTCATACCTGCTCATCAAAAGAGAAAGTCACACAACTCTAATTTTATCCTGCCTGTAACATAAGTGCTTACACTTAATAAATTTCTGTATTGGCCTCATCAGTTTTATTACACCTTACCAGAATGCCACATTTTAGTTCATTTATTCTCACACAGTGCCTGTCCTAGTGTGGTGGTTTGAATACGCTTGGCCCAGAGAGTGGCGCTATTAGGTTTGGCCTTGTTGGAGAAGTGTTGTCACTGTGGTGGTGGAATTTGAGAGAACTTCTTCCTAGCTGCCTGGAAGCCAGTCTTCTCATGTTTGCCTTCGAAACAAGATGTAAAACTCTCAGAACCAGCTAGCTGCAATTAAATTTTGTCCTTCATTAAGAGTTGCCTTGATCATGGTATCTGTTCACAGCAATGGAAGCCCTAACTAATACACCTAGTTATGATTTCTATTGCAATGATAAAACACAGTCGTAAAATACAACTTGGGGAGAGAAGGGTTTATTTCATCTTACAGTTTATAGTCCATCATATAGAGAAGTCAGGCCAGAAACTCAAGGCAGAAACCTGGAGGCAAAAACTAATGGAGAGGCCATGGCAGAGTGCTGCTGAGGGCTTTGCTCTTCATGACTTGATTGACCTGCTCTCTTATAGCACAAAGACCACCAACAGAGGGGTGGCATCACCCACAGTGAGCTGGGACCTTTCACTTCAATCATCAATCAAGAAAACTTGCCACAGGATTTCCCACAGGCAAATATTGGGGAGGTATTTCTCAATTGAGCTTACCTCTTCTTAAATGATTCTGGTTTGTGTCAAGTTGACATAAAACTAACCAGCATAGTACTACAGCATTTAGTTTCTGATGAAGAGACAGAGAAGAACATGAGAGGACAGAATATTCTTTTCCATAATTTGTCTTCCTCTAGAAGTACCTTTACTTGAGAGAAAGAAACAAAGACAGACAGACTGACTGACAGATCAAGGATTTTGAGACTGATTAACACAGCTGCATATTTAAAACAGAATCCAACAGCCTAGTACCTCTTTTTAAAAGTTTTCTTGTCTCTTTCTTTATACCATCTTATGAAGTGAAGCTTCTGTTTAGCGCATCCTTGTATGGAGACTCCATCTCTTGCCTATGTCCTCTGTTCCAGCTTCTAACTTAAGTCTCAACAGCAAGCTATGAATGCTTTCTCACTTTTAAAACTCAACTGTTTTGTTGCATGCTACAGTGTTTATCTCTCACCTCATAGTATTTCAGGGTGACAGGATAATTTATAGTATTCCACTCTAGCAAGTGGAGCATGGTAGAAAGCAAAAGATTCCCTGTTCATCTTGGTAGTAAAAGCTGAGGCCCTTATAAATATAGGTAAGATGCTCTTCAGTTTAATACCTAGATACATGAAAATTAATTTTTAAACGGTTAGATTCTTTCTACATTAGTTTCTTAGTAGAATCAAGCCAAGTAAGAAAATAGAGATAACTGAGCTGTGTTTAGGTCATTGATACTTTCGAATTTATTTTGACCAAAATGTCTTAAGAAACAGAAATTAGCATTTCAATTTCTCATTTGTTTCCTTAATCCCACTATACAATAGAAAAGGTTTCTAGCAGTTAGCCAAAAGGAAGGCAGGAGAATGAAGTCCTCTGTCATCACTGGGTCACTGCATCTTTAAGAGAAGAAAAAGTATGCAGACTCCGAACATCTCTAATTGAGAAGACACTAGACTTACAGTCAAGGAGAAGTCCAACAAACCAAACTCTGATTTGCACACTCACTATAAACAAACCACACTCTGATTTGCACACTCACTCTACATGATTACTTCATGAGGAAATTCATATTCTTTCTCCCATCACTAAAATCTAGATTTGAGTGTTAATAAAAGAGAAAATCCACACCTTCAGGGATTTCTAGTTATAAAGCACTGATTCTTGATGTATGAAAATTTGGGGTCACAAGGCAAATGTGGTCCTTTCAAAAATCTCCTCTTCTATCAAAGGCTATGTAGCCACCAACAGCTACTAGTAGGTCAATATTTTTTCTTAAGAAATAATGTCATCTCGTAATCACAAAAGAGCTTTCTAATAGTAGATAAATTTAGCAGACAGTAGGTTTGTTTGCATGAGAGAAACACAAGGTTACTCAAGAGAAGGAAAGGTTTGATGACCCGCCAGCACTCAGTGGGTGCAGACTTGACTATGGAAGGGTAAATATCCTCAAGCCCAAGTGACTTACAGTTGTTAATAATTTAATTCTGTAAAAAATGATTTCTTCATGTTTCCCTCTAGTTTCTGTCATACCCAATTTCAATTAAAACTTCCTGGTATTGCTAAAGTATAAACTGTGTAGTTTGTTCTGCCCACATCAATTATAAATTCATTTGTGGGGGAAAAAAAGAAGAGAATTCAATCAGTCATGGTAATTTAAAAAAATTAAACAGGGAACTGTCAAGAATGACTTCCCTGAAGGAAAAGGAAGTCTTCTTTAGTTAAATTATAGAATAATTTATAGAAAATTAAAAGTAGCAAATGGAATCTCAATACCTTGGGGCCACAGGGCCTAGAGAGCGATGGCATTGTGTGTTTCTGCACTATGCACACCTATTTCTTCTGAAAGGATACACTCTGCCTTCTCCTAACAGCACAAGTGATTTGAGGAGGGTTCCAGCTGCTGGCTGAGCACTTCCCAAGTCCACCATGGCTGGGACTTGCTGCTGCTGAAAATCATTTCACCCTGGATCTTTGATGATTATGGGTCAAATGTTAAGTACGAATGGAATTCCATCCCCCATCCACCACTCCCTTTCTCGCCATTCAAGCAGAGTTACATAAGCTCCAGGTAAGAAGGACTACGTTCATGCTACCATTGTCTTTCCTAGTGGGATATATACCTGTGAATGTCCAAGCAATACAAGACTGGACAACTAAGTGTGAAGAATCATGAGATCGTATCTAATAGTTAATAAAAACACTGTCCATAGAAGGCAACTTTCACACACCAAGAAAGAGCACTGAGTTGGGAGGTTATTTGTTTGCATGAGGTAACCCAAGTGAAAAGAACAAGCACTTCACACCAGATGCTCTGGGCAGTGCTGAAGGCCTCACAGATGAGAGAGAAGATCAAAGCTGTGAGCAAGCAGGATGCACTGATTAGATTTTATTCACAATCTGATATAACCAACAATCACTTAGGAAGATCGAACATCAACTGAAAACTTGCCTCTGTTAGCTTGTCTAGGGGACATGTCTGTGATCAACTGTATGTACTGATGACCGATGTCAGCAGGCACAGATCACCATGGGCATCACCATCTCTTAGCAGGTGGCCTGGTTTATATAAGAAAGCTATCTGAGCACAAGCCAGAGAACAGGCAGTAAGCAGTGTTCTTTCATGATTTCTGCTTCAGTTCCTATTTGAGTCGTTGGCTTGATTTCCTTCAGTGGGGAATTGTAACCTGGAAGTTTAAACTAACATATAGCCTTTCCTCCCCAACTTGCTTTTGATCAGTGTTTTATCTCAGCAACAGAGTAACACTGGAACACAAGACCAGATTGAATAGCACTACTAAAACTCACAATAGAGATGAGTTAGCAGGGATATAAACCAACCTGGATGAGGACTTATAAGCTTCATGCCACTTACTCAAACCAAATGCAACAGACTCATTGGAACTTCTGTCTGGCTACAGAGGACAGAATGAGGCTCAGATACAGATACATAATTGAAAACAACAGAGAGTAGGTATAAATGTCTACTGGGGCTAGGCAAATAGAATAAGAGAGAAGGACCCAGATTCTTTAGGTGACTCAGTCTTGGGATCCTCTTTGGTCTCCATGAACCTGATGTTTTTTTCACTTACTAGGGTACACTAAGGCAAGAATCCTACCACAGGAGTTCTCTACTCAGAACCATTCAGGAATGGTTCCTGACAACCAAATAATGCAAATATCAAAATAAATTTGATAAGTTAGATGGTAGAAGAATGTAAAAGAGATTTTTAAAGGCATCTGTCATAAAAAATGCTTCAATGATCAATAACAAGTTCTCCTGAAACAAAAAAGATAAAATCTCAAGTACAGATATAAAAGCTGTAAAACAAACAAAACAAACAAAACAAAACCAGAAAATGATAGAAACTTTAAAATTTCCCTAATGGGCTCAATATGACAAAGGGGTAAAAAAAAAAAATCAGTGGAATTGAGTTTAGAGTTGATCAATCTCAACCAAACTGTAAATAAGTGAAGTGAAACACCTAACAGATTGTTATTAGATTCCTGTGGATCAAGAATAAAAGATCTACTACTTTTATCACCAGATTTCAAGGAAAGGAATGGAAGTAAATTAATGTTTCACCAATGAAGGCTAAGACATCCCTACACTGGCGAAGTATACACACCTACAATTTAAAAGTACACAAAAATCCAAACAAAAGATTTGATCTCCGTTAAGACACATTGTGATAAGGCAGCATGGGACAGAGGTTCCTCCATCTTGTAAGGCTCTTTTATGTTTAAGTAGAATTTGATCTCTTGATGGGAAGGCCCACACAACATTACCCAACTCTATTCTAGGAAGCCACTGTAAATGTGCCCCCAGGTAAATTAATTAGCCTCTGTTAAACTACTTGCCTGTACAAAACCTCCTCTCCCACTTCCAAGTAAAATACCAGGATTTTTTGTCTTTAAAAAACCCTTGTTCTAAATATGCAGCACTGCCCTTGGGTCCTGAACCTTGGACCTTGACCTGGGCATGGTCCTAGCCAGCAGGAATAAACACTTTCAATTGGTTACGAACTGTGTCTGAGTGGTCATCACTGGTGGGCTCTTCATAACAACATCACGATTAAAAAGATCAAGACTAAAGATGAAGAAAAATGCCTTGATAAGATACAGAGAAAAGACTATATAGTATATGGGAACAACAAGCCAAATAACAGTGAGATTTCACCCCCACTTTACTGAGTTGTAGCTTAAGATGCTTTTTCTAGTACACAATTCAATGACCTAACATTTAGATTCATCAGAACTGATTATGGTTACCACGTCTATTGATGTAGTAATAGACGTAGTATTACGTCTATTATTGGTGGTGATGATGATGACAATGACGAAGACAACAACAACGAGGATGATAACTGCCAGAATGGAGTATTCTCAATAGCTGAAATAGAAAGACTTATTGATAACAACTGTTATATCTAGAGAAATTATTCTGCCAGAATAAAAGGAAGTTTGGGGTATTTCTTCTGTATCTTCATAAAAAACATATTAAAGAATCTAGTTTTAGGGCATGTACTCTTAAAAATTGTTAGTAAAGGTCTTGAAACAAAAAGAAAATATTATAAGAAATAATTCTATATCATCAGAAAGGAAAAATATAAACCAGAAAAGCAGATACATTACTATATGCAATAGATTATAATTTTTCTCATGAGTTGGTGATTAAATTTAAAACACCATCTGATATTCAAGATGATATTTAAAAGTGGCAAAGGTAAACATACTTAAATAGAAATTTTCTCTCCTTTACACAAAATGTATCTGAAATGACACAGGCCCTAGAACAGTTAAAATAGTCTCAAAAAAAGAATAAAAGTGAGAGAATCTTAGTACTTAATATTATGGTATTAGTCGCTAATTGCAATGAATCACTAATTAGTTCCAGTAATTAGAACAATGTAGTGTTAATGAAGACACAAAACAGCTGAGCAACAAAAAAAAAGAGCTTAAAGTAGGTTCTGATAGATATGCTGGCCTGGCATGTGACAATGCCCAGACCAATTCTATGAAGGCAGGCTAGTCTTTAAAACAAATAGTTCTGAGACCACCGAACAAAAATAATCAGTTGATAAACAATGACTCAGAATTCAGACATCACAGAAACTTAACTGAAAATGAATCATGTGTTTCACTGTAGGGCATAAAGCTATGACACCCATAGAGAAACTAAAAATGAGTATTTATAATCCATAATTCAGAGTTCTTTCACTTGGTACTAAATCATGATCCACAAAATACTAATGTTTGTCCTCATCAGTAATAAAACTTTTTCTTGACCAAAGTTCACAAGAAGAGGAAAAAAGGCAGAGAGACTGGATAAAAGAGTTTGCAAATCATTTATCCAACTGGGACAAGTATACAGATAATAAAGAATACTCAACAATAATCAAGTGAACTAACTGACTGAATGTTATCTTGAAGAGAATGTAAGTTAAAAGCACAGTCAGATAGCTCTTTGTACCCATGGAAATGGCTAAAATATGAAGTGATAACACCAAATATATTCAAGGACGTGGAGAAGTCATATGACTCATAAACTGATTGCAGGAAACTAAAAAAATGAAATAAAATAAATAGAGTCACCCTGAAAAAGTTTTCTTAAAAAATAAACATAAAATTTCTAAATGACCTAGAAATCACACATTAGGGGCTTACCCATGGAAATGGAAATTTATGACCACACATAAAAACCTGTATACAAATGCTCATAGCAGTTTCTATGTGTAATAAGCCAAACTGGAATCAGCGCAGGTGTCCTTCGCCAGTATAATGGTCAAACTAGCAAACTGTGGTAAACACACACCATATACCATCTCTCAGACAGCAAAACGAAAATATAGATGCACAGAACAAATTGGATGGATCTCTAATAAATTACACTAAGTGCAAAAGCCAGTCGTAAGAGGTTATGTATTGTAAGGTTCTGTTTCTGTGGAATTTTTGGAATGAAAGCATTTTAACAAGGACAGATTTATCAGCCTCAAGAAAATGAAGGTCAGTGTGGCTGGGGAACAGGTGGTGAGGTTATGACATGGGAGAGGAGGGGTGCTGGTGGCCAGAGAAATCCTCAGCATTGTCACTATTCTGCCCAGTACACAGCAAGATTGTACACATCCACACATACGCATGCACGCACACACGCACATGCACACACATACCTACCAAGGCCAAAACCCAGGGCATTTTATAAATTAATGAGGGAATCAGCAAATTATACTAAGGTTTGTTTATTTCAAGTGAATATGTATCTACAATGATCTCAATAAATACTTGACCTTAAAAATCTAAAGTCACTGAATTATGAATCTAGATGATACTTATTCCATGAACTTTATTTTTAAGTATGGCATGTGTGAGCAGCAGAGAGAATGAATGTCACATCCATCCACTCACTCATTCACAGGATTAAAATCTCTAAGGAGGAGGCATGTTGGAAGCATCACACCAGTCCTTCATCCACCAAAGACTGGTGCATATTTGCCACCATACTGACCTAGGATGGGATTTGAGCTGACTCACTTGGTGTGTGAGGAACATAATTTACCCCTAATAACTAAGGTGTTTTGCTGAAGACGAGTTTACAATCCTTGTGTACGCTTATATCTTCTTCATTCACATCATCTTCTTCAACTTCACAGAAGACGGAAATAGTATTTGACTCCCAAAGAAATAAGAATATAATTAATCTGAAGCCATGAGGTTAACTTTCTTATCAAGTAATCACACCTACCCATTCTTATGGTAGTAAAGTACACTGCCTCTCATAAAATTTAGTTTCATATATATTTAATAACAGAGCTAAGCTTCCCATGCCCCCTGCCAAAAACCAGGCTCATTCCTGCCAATAAAAGCTGTTCCCAAATTTGAAGAAGAGGCCTAATCAACAGGGGCTCTTTATTTCAAATGTAACAGTTTTGCTTAGCAAAAAACCTGATTAATATTTTGGTTACAAAATTTAGGGCTGAAGGACCATGACAAGAATCTTTTGAGTCTGGTTCCTCAAGCAAAAAAGCAGTTCCTAGTGTGTCAGTGGAAATGCTCAGGAGGCATCTTTTCAGTCAATGTTCACCCTGGCTTTTACTTTTTTCCTGCCCCCTCCAAGGCTCTTTGATGAAGATACCAAGAGGAAGTCTCACCAGATGTCAGTAGGCACTTTCTCAAAAATATTTAGGAAGAACTCGGATACTGGAAGTAAAACAAGATGGATAAAGTATTAAAAAAAATTAAAGCCAACCTTGATGCAACAGATGAAACTGCAACATCATCTGAAAGCTTAACACACAGGTATGGTAATGTGTATGAAACTATAAAAGAATCTCAGCTCCGTGGCTGGATTTTTATTTTTGGTGTTTTACAGGGTACTCGACTGAATTACTGACGCTTTCATTCTTGTTTAAATTATATTTTGAGGTTTTAACTGTTGTTTGGCTTGGACATTGCCAATATTTTCTGCAATTATTTTAACTGGGCTTAAATTTTAAGTGAGACTTCATATTGCATATTAATGCCAATTACTTTGAGAAAAACTAAAATTAGAGAATAATCAATGAAAAACCAGGACTCTTCTTTTGAAACTTTCCCTTAAGACAGATTTGTCTGTATGGATTCCAAAAGTAATTTTAGGGGTAAGAAGTAATTTTTTTCTTAATCTTAACTATTTAAAATGAAGAAGTTCAAAATAAATGAGAATAAATTAATGACAATTAGGGTCTATTTATTTTAATGATAATAGTTTCTTTGGGGAGAAGTGACAACAAATAAATCAGTTTATTCTTCACAGTGTGGCTGGAAAAGGTTCAAAGAAATAAAATTACCCTCGGTTTTCCTAAACCAAATACCAACAAAGAAGAGATTCTGGAGAACAGGAGTTGGTAAGAATATTAGCCTACGAACTCATCAGAAATAAAGATGCTTGTTTCCACTATTAAGCAGTAAATCAGTGCAACTCGTTTCTGGTTTTGTTTTTTGTGAATTTTTTTAACCTATCAGCAGTGATTTCACTGCCTCAGTAAAGCACTGCACTCTAGTGTATAGGCTTTCAGTTACATAGAGAACACCAAGGGTACACATTGCTCTCTCCAGCAGTCTTGCCATTGACCAATTCCGATAAGATCAAATATTTTTATCCCATAAGAGGAGGCTTGAAAAAATATATCTTGTTTAGTATGATGTGTGTGAACATTTTTCCACTTGGGAAAAAATCCTTCGCAGACTCTTACAGAGTGTTTTCCCTGTGTGACATTAAGCCAGCAGCTCCATCCCTCAGCAAGGACAGCTGCAAGGGTAAACCATATCTTTCCTGGCTTCACACATGAGCCATGAGAGCCAGATGTTGGGGATTTTCTGGGCTACAAGATCGTGGAGGAAGGGGCTTTTACATTTCCTGTGTTCTCACGCCATCTCTCAAACTTTGAAGATTTATAACTAGTCAACAGCACCATAAACTTGCTTGAAAATGTCCCCTGAGAAGAACCCACTGACCATGTGGCTGGGTACCATTTGCCAGATCAGGATGCCTCTGTGCAACTTCCTTCCCCTGAGCCATTCTGAGGAAAGTCAGCCTGGCAGGTGTGACCATTCATCTTCTGAAACCTGCAGCACAAGGCAATTTTACATCTATTTCAAATGCAGTTTATTTTCCACTGGTAGATACGGAATGAATGCTTGCTCCTCATAGATGTCTGAGGGACACGTAGAGAAATGAATGTATATTCATTTAATATATGTATATGTACCTGCAAAAGCCTATAAAACCCCACTCTCATTAAGAACCAGCATGATTTTCACATATTTCCAAAGAGTAAAGAATTTGAATGTCTATAAAGCAAGCATGCATGCTTGTACATATATTTAAACATTTCTAAATATAACTTTTTTGATAATTAAATATTCTTAAATAGTTTTTCTTGTTATATAATTAAATAAAATGTTTGGATCATAATTAATTTTACAATTTGCCTAACAGTGAAAACTTAGGTTATCTCTGAGTTTTCTTATGCTTTGTTTTGGGAATTAAGCACAATCTCACCATATATCTAGAGTTCTTCATATAGCCAACACTGGCCTTGAACTTGAAATCCTCACCTTCCTGAGTGCTGGGATTACATATGCAAGCCACGAGCTAACTAGAATTGCATTAGAAGCCCCAAGAATGCCAGGCAAACACTGGACCACTGAGTCACAGCCAACCCCAATTTTGTTCCTATTACACAGAATTTTGTTTTCTACATATCACCTTACAAATAGTTGGACAAACTAAATACTGAGTTATCTTTTCTGAACAATCTACTCTTGCCTGCAGTTTCCAAGTCAAATTAACCAGCAGGCTAGTTAAACAGAGAGATTTCTAGAGCCTACCACTGGATTTTCTTCATTGAAAAGGTCTGGGGTCAGACCTGAGAATTTGCCTGCCAAGCAGGTTCAAGGAGTCAAGCACACTTTGTAAACCCTGGAGAATAGCAGCTTTGGGTTTGTGAAACTGATGCCATGAAGGGTTTCCCACTGTGGTTTAGGAGACTGACCACAGTGAAGTGTCTCCTACTGCCTAGATCCTTTTCTCTTCTCTTTCAGAAATCAAAGGCTGCTCAGTTGACATTTCTCAGCACCACTATGGCCCGAGCTATGCTCAGGGACCTGGGATGCCAAAAACGTTTAGCAAAGTTATGCTAGCAAGAAAATATGTAATGATGGTGCTTAAATCTTGACATAGGATCCATATTTCTTGTTTACAACTTGGCAAGCATATAAAGCTATGACTTTATACAAAAAATCTGCATTTTGTGTGAAGAAATTATAAAATTAATGAAACCATATAGGCAACAAAGCTATTCAAGAATATTTAATTTATCAGATTAACTGTCTCCCTGAGGATGGTCTATAGTGAATGTATACATTAACATTATCTTCCTAAAGTTCAAAACCCATTCCTTACATACATATCTCCCCTACAATATAGTAGATGGAATATTCAGGAACATCCTTGCTGATACAGAACATCTAAAGAGGTGGCTGAAATGTCTTCCCAGGTAACATTTCTAACATGGTTAATCTGGTAAAAGAGTGAAGGAAAAGTTTTACAGAGTGAAGAAACTCAGCATGCTCCATTTGGGATTTGCCTCCTGATTGACTTAAAAGCTTGAAGCAAGGATTTTCAAATGATACAAGCAAATGCAGCAGAAAAGAAAACAACTGCACTAACTATAGTCTATAAGTCTCACCCCTACCCCTGTCCCAGGCAAAGCTATCTTGGTCATCTGTGAAAAGTTGAAAGGAAATGCCCCCTTGAAAGTCTTTAAAAGGCCCCTTTGAAATTTCTAAAACTTGTTAAATTTCTAAAACATGCATCTGTGTTCCGAACCCAAGTCCTTTTGGAGGTTTGAAACAAGACTGCAGTGATACTTGAAAGTTATCTAATTTCCAAGCTTCTGTAGGTATCTGGGAATGAGTCATGCAAATGGAGGCCTCAAAGAATTCCCATGATACCCTTGTAAAGACCAAGAGTTTACAGGAAACCTCAGTACTCCCAATACTCCGTGTGACAGTCAACAGAAACTACACTGCAGAATGCAGCTGAAGGATTACACGCAACTCTTACAGAGAACTGAGTAAAAATAATGCCAGGAAAAGGAGAGACTTGATTACCTTTACTTTTTTCATAAGTTAAAGCTACATAATACACACACACACACACACACACACACACACACACACACGCATAAATATACACATACATTTTTCTTACTCTCTAAAGAAAACAGTTGCATATTGTATACACAGTGCACAGTGGTTTATAATTTGCTGTTTTCTATTTAAAAATTGTCTTGGATATCAAATCATAACTGTTTATAGAAATATACTTCATGCTTTTATATGTCAGGGTATTCAACTATACTATGCCACAGTTATTTAACCCATCTCTAAAACTGCAATTCTGGTTTCCAGTATTTTACTGTTACAGCAAATATCACAAGACATAATTGGCCCTGATAAATTATTTCAGACATCTAGAAGCATATATTGCTTCCTAAATGTACAAGTATTTTATAGAGCTAAATTTTTAGAAGTAGGATAGTTTCTCTGAAGGACAAACCAATCTGCAAGCTTATGTGCAGTGCTTCTCCATGGACTGCACTCGTTCGGTATTTCCTTTAGCAATGAACCCGAAAGTTGTTTTTCTAGACTCTCCAAGAGTGCTTTTCCTAGCAAAGTTTAAATTCTATGCATGAGAAATCATGAGTTTGCAATGTAAATTTTTGAAAGTTGTCATTTATAACACAAATACAGAAGCATACAATATGCCTAAGTGAGAAGACTAGTGAAAGACATAAGAGATGGAGTCAGAAGCATAAAAAGACTCACTGGCAGACCTTACAGAAGAGGACAACAAGATGAGAAAGAATAAAAACTTAGGGAAGAAAGGATTCCCACTGCAAGAATACTGATGATTTTATACTTGAGATCAAATTTCAATTAAATTCCAATCAAAAGCTCAACAGATTTTTCAAGAACTTTGATTACCTTATCCTGTACTGTATATGAAGAAATGATAGCCAAGAATAGCCAACATCATCTCAGAATCTGTTTTATTACATGACAAATTGTGTTTCTACATAATGTGGTAGTCAAGCCTGAAGACTGGAGAAGGGCAACAGTGAAGAACAGGGACACCAAAAGGGAAAAACTCAGGAGGGATACTGGACAGCAGGATCCAGAGTCACAGAGAGAGTGGAAGAACCTTAAAATACTTCCCAAAAAACCTGATTATCCAGAAAAGTAAAGGAAACATATTTGAATGCCTCAGCCCTCCCTTAAAAAACTTAAAAAAAAAAAACCCTCATGTTAATAAAGATCAGGTTAGCATATTTGTTATTTAAAAAAAAATACAAACGAGCAAAAAATAAAAATCACGAGGATTATCTGAAGATTCTTAAGGTAGAGTCTTAGAGCAAAATAAGCACAAGTCACATTCAGAAAAGAAGTTAAGAATGTTCATCAGAAGACGCTAGAGCAATGAGCTAGATGATAACCTCTTAAACACACTGCCTCAAGGCTATGCAGAAAGAAATGCACAGTTCCATGCAGAATGGTAATGCATAAAAATTTGTGGGACTTAGCTGATGAAAATTTTAAAGGAAAAACCTGTGTTTCAAAGCAAAACACAAATGGCCAATGAACACAGGAAAGAGGCTCATACTCATATGAGAATATAGGAAAAACTCAAATTAAAAAACTCAACGTGGGTCAAGCGTAATACCATTACTTGGGAGTCAGAGGCAGGCAGATTTTTGTAAGCTTGAGGCCAGCTTGGTCTAGAGAGCTCCAAAAAAGGCAAGGCGACAAAAAGTCTACAGTGAAACTTTTGTTTCCAGCAAAGGTGACAAGATTAAAACATCTGACAGTATCAAGAAACAAGCAGCGGGAAGAAAAAAAGCACCACTCTACCCAGTGGTGGGTGGCTCAAAGTAAAAGGTATAAAACTTGAAAATGCACATATCTCATGTTCTACTAATTTCTCTCTTAAAGCTCTTGGGCACATTGATGCCTTTAGTAAACAACATACAAAAACATTTAATGCAGTAAACAAGTACAAAAATAGCCGTACGTTACTAATCAGAACAGGAAAACTACAAATAATCTCAACATATGATAGTACTCCAAGTGATTCATAAAAATCAATAATACATGTTTCAAGGCTGTGAAATTTAATTACCCCCATATCAACCAGGAAATAATTCTGGAAATAAAACTCACAAAAGAAATGCATCTGGATTCATTCATTTATAAACACTTGAAGAACAAACATTGTATCTTTAGGGACATAAACCTGTGTTTCGAAAAGCTCTGAGGAGGAAAGAAAATTTAACAGAGCTATTATCAATACAAAATGAAAATTACAGAAGCAACTTCTCCAGATAGAATGGGAGTAGAAAGACACGGGGTTGCTCTGAGTCTGATACCCATCTGTCTCCTGAACTACACGTATGGTCAAGTGTTACTTATTACATGTGTCTATACATCATATCTCTGGTAGATATGATGGATTTCACAATTCTCCCAGGTTTAATAAGAAGACAGGGGGCATTTTTCTTAGTTATTTATGGAAGTGTCTACTGCCTTCCTGTTGTCTATAGGACGAAATTGAAGCTCCAAACAAGAAAAAGTAGATGCTTCCCCATACAGCCTCTAGCCAGGTGTGACCATTTCTCTCCCATCACCACCTGCCACTCTGGGGACACCTGTGTCACATACCCAAGTCATCATAGCTCACTCCACCTGGCAACCATCCCTACTCTTTCAGACTGTCCAGTTCCTTTATTCTAACCTCAGCAGATGCTAGAGAAATCTTCTCTAGCAGTTCTGATGTTTCCTCCTTCCTCTGTACTTGCACAAAACTAATTTTCCAAAGTCTCTTCTATCTTGATATCAGACACAATAATTTTAGGGCAGTTCAAACAACACCTTCTGTATGTTCTTGTCATGCACTGAAGTGCATCAGATGCTTCCCAGACTCAGAGATTTTGAGATACAGCTGCCTTTGTTATCTATTATCTTTGTGCTTCATGCTGGACATAGAGGAGATATTCTTAAGATATGTCTGATGAATAATGAAGGAATGAATAAAGAAATAAACATTGTGCCTTTATCACTTAAATAAATAACAACCCTCAAAACAAAATCAAAGAAATGCCTGACATGAAGCATACTTTTTATCCATGATGGTTGAAGATTGAAATGCACATACCTGTCAAAGACTAAAGCACACCAAGAGAGGCTGTGAGGGGTGGGGAGAATGATAGTCTGTTTAAATTATTTTCATAGAATTTCCAGGAAAGATTTTATTTAGCCAATGAACAAAAATTCCCTGTATTGCATAGCAGGATACCAGCCAATCGGAGAAAGTTGTGTTCACGGAAATGTTAATGAAGCCGTTCCTTTCTGAGCTCTCCTGTGTAAAACTGTTTATACACATGTGCTCATGGGCTCATGTTCATTAAAAAGAAATTCCAAAGAAAGCCTTCAAACTGGGCCTCCTTCTTATTTTTTAAAACTTATAAAGAGCTTGAAGCATTCAAATAAGCAGTCAGCCCGCAAATCTGCTTTTATGAATATTGCAGCTAAGGAACACTTAAAAGTGACTCATTATACAGATATCAGCTTTCAACAAACCAAATGTAAGAATTCAACGTATGATCGTTTACACAACACGGTTACGCCTTCTGGGTCCACTTTAATCCTTCTTAAACTGTGGTCTAGTCTATAGTGGGACAAATATACTATCTGCTCCTGTGATCATCTTACTTTGGCTCTTCTAGGTAGTTCTCCTTAGTCTCTATGGGGACAGACTTAGCAGCACCCTACAGAAAGACCTGGGTCCTATTCCCCAGAACTGTGAATGAGTCATCATATTGCATACTGAAAGCACTTGGCAACTATGGTTAAACTCTGACTGATCTGAGGCTAAGACCTTGGAATTAACCTATTGAACTGTATCATTCAGGTTTATCACAGGAGTGGCTCCAAGAAGAAGAGAAGACCACATGGTAGTAGTGGAGGTGACACTGGAAGCAGGAGTCTGGAGAGGTATGAAAAGGTAGGCACAAGCACAGGAGGGCAGGAGACCTCTGTCTCCAGAAGGAGCCAGGCTTAAGTTCAGGAAGACTCATTCTCCTTGATCCTTCCCATGTGAAACCAGTAACATACTTTCTTGATGTGAGCATCCTGACTTCCAGATAGGTAAGACAATAAACCTCTACTATATGAAGTTACATACTTTGTATCAATTTGCTACAGCAGCAATGGAAAACCAAGGCATCCAGTGTTTTAAGAAAAGGAAGAGGAGTAGCCATGTAGTTTGAGAAAACACTGAAATGGAGACTAACATTCACCAACAAGATGCTGTGTGACTCTTAGATCTACTAGCTCAGGTACCACTTCCATCCACCCTGTCAGGAAGCATTTGTACAACACCTAAATAAATGGAGACCAAGCATTTTGAATATATTTAGTATCTAGATCTATCATGTATCATTTCTATGGTGACATGAATTTCAAATGTGATCTAATGAAGACATAAGGTTAGACAACCCTCACGAGAAAGCAATGGGAAGGCGAAGTCACCAGCAATGGGTCAGCCCCATGATCACGCTAGCCCCAGTGCTGATTCCTCTAAGCTATTCTGAGCTGTCCACAAAAACATTCAGGCTGCAGCTCCTACCTTCACACATTCTGTCATTTCTATATTCTCTATAGCGGCTAATGCTGAAAATATGTCTCAAAATAATCGCTGTAAAAGAGCAGTGCATGCTATTATAGGGACAGTTTGACAAAACTCATCAAAATTTCAAACACACAACCTTTACCTAACCCACTGGCAAGAATCTAGACTACTGCTATATAAAAGAATGTCCTGGGCTGGAGAGATGGCTCAGCGGTTAAAATCACTACTCGATCTTTCAAAGGACCGGGGTTTGGTTTGCATCACATGTGTGGCAGCTTATAACCCCCTGTAACTCTAGTTCCAGAGATGGAAAGCCATTTTCTGACCTCCATATGCACCAGGTGCACACGTAAGTATGCAGTCAGACTCATGAAAATAAGAAATTAATTAATAGAGGAATAACAACATATATACATATATGTATACAAAATACTTACATATGTACACACACACACCAAAAATAGTGTAGGAACTAAGTTCCAAAGGCCCAATCCCATATCTACTACCGTCTATGACCTAAGGCTGCTTGAATATCCGTGTTTCAGTTTTTCACCAACAAAGTAGAGTTAAGAATGTTACCAACTTCATACAGCTGTTGAAAGAGTGAAAACTGATACACCTGTACAGGACCTAGGCCAGGAAGCATCAAGGATAATGCATTGATGAGCTGTGTTATTGTGATTCCCAATCACTGAATTAGCAAAGGGTTCCAGAAATAATAGAATCTGAAGGTAACAGATATCCACCAAAGGCAGGGTGAATTTGTAAAGGTATCTTCATATAAAAGAAAATGATATCATCATCAGAGACTTAAATATGTCAGTATCAGTTGACTGTCCAACACAGAAAAGACATATATGCATTAGATATCTACTCTGGGATCGGTGGGGGTTTTCTTCCTTTTCTGTTATGAATGTGGTGAATTCATCTTGTACTATTATAGCCTCCAGTCCTTCGAGAAGAATAGCTAAAGATTAAAGTCCTGTGTATTTGCACAAAGATATCACATTCTCTGCAGACCCACAGTCTCTCTCTACCTACTATCTCTCTATCTCTGTCCCATTGTTCAGTGTGTAGCTAAGAAGGGAAGATCACTGGTGAGTCACCTTCCCCTCCTCTGTTCTCAACAGACTTTCCACAAAAGCTGCCAAAATAATTCAAGAGTATGGATGCTTTCCTTGGGTGGGCAGTGTGGGGTTCGCTGCTGCTCTAAGTTCTTTCTTTCATCCTGCTTCCCTGATAGATAAACAGCTCAAACACTTCTTTTGGGTTTAATGTTGCTAGTCATGTGTGTCAGGAAAACAACTATGCCAGTTTCTGCATCCTATTTAGCTATCCATATGCAATTTTTGAAAATAAAGCAAAGTGGGTCAAGCAGCCAATGAGAAGATAATCTAGCCGGAAGCCAGGTGATAAAAATGCGTGACTATTTAATTCGAGTCATGCTTTGAGCATGTCACTGAGGTGAGACCTGAGGCCTGAGGATGGGTGAAAGGGCTGGGTGGTTGAGTTCCTCAGTCACTGTTGTAATTCCTACTACTGCGAAACTCAACCTGATCAAAAGCAACTCAGGGAAGAGAGGGTTTGTTTCAGCCCAGAACTCTCCAGTGTTCTCCAGGACTGAGGCAAGTAAGGATAGGAACTCAGTGTAAGAAATGAAGCAGAGAACATGGAGGAACGTTACCTGTTTGCTCCCCAGTGCTTGCTCCCCACTGATTGCTAAACCCATTTTCTTATACAGTCCAGGACACCTGCCCAAGCATAGCCGCCCCCTACCCCCCCAGTGAGCTGGGCCCTCTTGCATGAATCATTAATCAAAACAACACTGCACAGAATTGCCCACAGGCCAGTCTTAGGAGGCATCATTACAGTTAAGGTTTCCTCCTCCAAAAGAGGTATGTGTCAAGTTGATGAAAACCAACCAGTACAACTACCAAATGCCCAGCCCTTCGTGTACATTAAGTATTTGACCCAGTAACTATTGTCATCTCTATGTTGTGGATAAAAATACTTAAGTACATATTCTTAAAAGATTTGCCCAAGTTTCATCTAGCAGTTAATTCTTTGACAACCTGATGCAAACTGAAACTACATAAAAAGAGGAAAACTTCAATTGAGAAACTGCTTTCTTCACATCGGCCAGTAGGTATGCCTTTGGGGGCATGCGTGAGTGCGTGTGTTTGATTGATTGATTGATTGATTGATTAATATTGCAGGGCCCATCCAAGTACAGGCAGTACCACTCCTAGGCACCCAGTCCTGGGTCATGTAGAAAAGGTAGCTGAGCAAGCACTGCCTGTGCTGAGTTCCTGCCTCCAGCTTGAGTTCATGCTTTGTTTTCCTTTGATGATGAACTGTGATGCAGAAGTATAAGCCAACTAAACCCTTTCTACCCAAAGTTGCTTTTGTTCAAAATATTTTATCAGAGGGGAAACAAACAAACAAACAAACAAGAACAGTAGTTTGAAAAGGCTGGGATGTAAAACTTACCCCCACTGTTTCTAGAATGACCATGTTCTTTCCCTAAAAATCAATATTTTCAGGTAAGTGTTGTAGAGTTAGTAAGGAATGATGATGTAAATAACAGTGGAGGGACAGACAGTCCTCTCAAAAACCCATCCGAAGTGCTGTGACTAAGTGACAAAGGTATCGGGAAGTCCATTAGGACTGAGATGTCCAAAAAACAGCAGCCATAACCAAAGCCCAATATCTCTCTGCCAAATACTATTTTGTTGAAAAACAAAATTAACACAGGAGTGAATGTTTCTAAGAACAACCCTTAAGATCATGAGTTCAGCTCATTTTCTAGAAGAAAAGACAAAAAATAGAAAAGCCCCATATTCAAGTGTAGATGAAAATACATTGCAAGCCATAGCACTTGTTCCACCCCTGCTTGGACCTCTTGGGTGTTGCCCTGTGTCAGGGGCTCCTAAAAGACAAGAGCACCCAGAACTAGAATGAGCAAAACACTGTAACTTCCTTCTATATGATTTGACCATAATAAAGCCCAAACTACCTTCAATAAGCTTTTGATAGTGTGAGCCTAGCTGGAGCTCTTCCTGATTCGAGGTCCTATTACTTACCTCAGTGCTACCTGCATCTTTCTCTCTGGACTCTGTCTTTTCAGTTCTTTGTCTCAGTAAGAGCTGGACTCTGCTAGGACGGCAATTAAATAAGTGTGCTATATATACTCCACAATATAGTCAAAATCGTACTAAGCGTTCATCAGGAATTTAACAAAATCCCTAAAGAAACTAAAGGAATGCACATATGGAGGAAGAATATTCTTCTTACTATACAAAAAATCATTAATGACCCACACAACTCTTTTTTTGACAGGAGTGCACACATGCACATATAAGAACTAAAAAAAAAGACAGCATACCTCTATAAGTACAAAGGAAAGTACACAGAGAGACATAAATCAGGAAATAAGTGTTGGTACGCTTGCTTGGAAGGTCATAAGTTAGTGGCTGTGATAGTTTTAAATGTCAACTTTCCACAGCCTCCAATCACCTGGCAAGGGAGACCAAATTAAGAGTTATCTAGCTCAGGTTGGCCTGTGAATATCTGTGGGGAGACTCTCTTGAATGTTAACTGAGGATGGAAGAACTAGTCTGAGTTTGGTTGGTACTATTTCATAGACTAGGCCTTAAATGGTGTAAAAACAAAGAAATCTAGCTGAGCAAAAACAAGCAGGCCACGTAGGTGCATTCCCTGTATACTTTTCCCTGTATGATGACTGCTTACGTTCCTGTCTTCATTCCCTGGCGATAATGAACTGTAACTTGAAATGGTTATCCAAATGAGCTCTTCCCTGTCCTAAGTTGCTTTTGCTCAGTGTGTTTTATCACAGCCATAGAATCAAACTTGGGCAAAGCAAGCACAGATGTTCTTAAGGTTACTGGCTTCCCTCTCCATGCCTTTGGGGACCAATTCAGTCTTCAACCAAACAAGAACCCCCATGATCAAAAGTCAATTTTCTGTTGGTGGGTATCTGTGGAAATCAGGCTGATGACCCACATTCTCTTCTAAACTATCCAAAGAAAGTCCACATTCCACAGCTCTTAAATTCTCGTTATCAAAACACAACTGCTTGTCCTTGGAAAGCTTGATGACTATAAAACATTTTTTTTAAAAAAAGAGGCTGGGGCAGGGGTGGCTAAGACAGGGTTTGACCCACTTGATGGTATGACTCAATAAAGAGGGTATGAGATCCCTGAGGAGCATTTCCAAATGCTCAGCATGAAGCATGGAACATAGTGACTGCAAGATTCTGAGCACCAGGATGGACATTGATCCTAGTACAGTGGCTAGTACCTGCCCTGCCCTCACCCAGTAAAGAGAGCACAAAGCTGTCTGGTCCAAATGCTTCCAGTGTACATTTAAATGTAGTCCTTCCCGAGACTCCTAAGTAGGAGATACAGAGCTAGAAGAATTCTGTGTAGGCTCAATATCTTTAGGTATGCCTTTACCCTTAGCTTGATATTTTTGAACCCAAGTGCAAGGACAAGGAAAGTAGGTGAATCTCAGAGGACTCTATGCTTTTCTTCTATCTACTCAGTCTGTGAGAAACTCCAAGATGATATGCTCATATGTCTGTTGACAGTGCTTGTGGGACATGAATAGTCTGCTGGGATTCTGGAGACTTCCAGTGCTAGTGTTAACACTGCAGTTTAAATCCAGAGTCATTTTAGCTTAAATAACCTTTTAGGGTGACAGTAAACTGCAGTGGCTATTGGTGCAGACATGACCAGATCTAGAGTCAGCTAGGAGATAGGCCTCTAAACATGCCTGTGAAGGAGTATGTTGGTTAGATTAACTGATGCTAGCAGGGCCATCACCTGGGAGATCACAGACTGTTAAAATGGAGAAAACGAGCTGAGTATGTGTTCGAAGTTTTCAGTTCCTAAATGTGGATATGTTGTGACAATATCTTTCAAATTCCTGCCATTTTGACTTCTCCCACTGTGATGGACTGTACCTTTCAACTGTGACTCAGAATAGAGCCTTTCTCTTTTAAGTTGCATTTGTCTTGATATTTTATCACAGCAACAGGAAGACTAACTAAGACACTTAAGACACAGGGAGAAAGGAAGTGACTTAGTTAACCTTGGTATTGTGGCTTGTGTGTGAAGTACCTCCTACAGGTCAGGTGTTCAATTCCCAGACAGTTATGTGAAGTGGATCACCCTGGGCCAGTCTTGAAGTTATATAGCTCAGTCTCACCTCCTGTCTGTTCTCTATGTTGGGACTGCGGACACACTAAAATTACACACACACACTGCCACCACTGTGCTTCTGTGACATGATGAATTGTATCCCACCTTAAGCTGAAAACCAAGACAAACACTTCCTTTGTGAATTTGCTTTTGTCATGTATTTTGTCACTTCAGTGAGATGAGTAACTTACACACATGCTCAGGGTATCGGAACTAGAATGCAGGTCTCTATCTCAGAGCCTAGATCTCTGTCCACTGCAGCGTGTGTTTTTCACGAGAATAAGTAACATGCATTCCTGTACCCGAGCCACAAAAACCACTCACCCACTAACCCTCTGATATTTGTTTTCCTTCTTACACCCAAGAAAATGGACAAATCTGAAGATGAATCTCGTGGAATCTAAGGCAAAACAGTGAGTCAGTTCCTCTTTTCCTTTCCTTCCAGAGCTGTTCCAGAACACCATGTGCGAGAGAAAACAACAGAATGGAAATTGCTCATTCGGTGCATGAGGAGGCTGCCCACCTCCCTCGCACAGCCCGTGTGCAAAGACAGCCCCTCAGCTGTGCCGCAGACACAAGGTGGTTCATGTTCATTGTTTATCATGGCAGCCGAGAAGCCAGCTGGCACTGATCACTCCTCTCTTCCAACACAAACGCCACTAGGACATGTGTGACAGGCACCAGCTGCCACTCAGTATGATGGGTGGTGTCCCTGCCGGCCAGCAAGGTGCAGCCCCTGGCCCATTCCCTGAGACTGAAGCCTTTGAAGAGACTTTTGGCAGAGAAGAAATGGCACCAGTTTCATGCTGGAGTTGGTGGGCAAGGGGCAGCCACTAAACTCGTCTTGGCCAGGTTGTTGGGCTCACAGCTGGAGCCAAAGCGTTCTATTGCTCCCCAAGGGTCTGTGTTACATTTGGCAGGGGGATAGTAGTTCCAGACAAAGCAAGAAGAAACAAGAGGCAAAGTGTTGTGTCTGGAAAACATGCTAGAAGCCACCAGAAAAGTTGGGTTGAACATTTAGGGATCTGGAAATCTTGAGATCAAGAGGACCCTCCCATCCCTGCACCCTAGCCAGGTCTACCTGCATTCACTATAAACGCAGAATCAGCCCCTTTCGAAGAGGACAAGGAGGATTAGGGCCACACTTGCCAAGGTCATAGGAAACACAGGAGGCCTCTAGATATTGGACACCAAAGATGACAAGAAGCCCCCTCTACTCCCATGTTTCCCTCTGCCATCCCTCTGATGAAAATGTAGGGTCAGGAAGCTCCACTTCTGACGTGCTGGGATCTTGGCTCAATGAGTCTTTATCTGGGAAGCTTTCTCGGGGTTGGTGGGCTTGGTATCACTCCTGTTATCTACCCTTAGAGC
>JADRCH010000189.1:1559108-1608768 GCA_019843965.1 Rhynchomys soricoides | reverse complement strand
CCTTAGAGCAGTCGGGGTTGGTGGGCTTGGTATCACTCCTGTTATCTTAGAGCAGTACAACCTCTCGCCTCATCTTACATGAATCAGACATGCCTCTGTAGAAGGGTTTCCAGCAATCTGAGGTGACAAAACACAATCATTCACAACTGGGAACACTGGTGTGGCAGTCAAGGACACAGGCTTTGATCTCCACACTGCCTGGACTTGTAATCCTATCTCTTCCACTGACATGTATAAGTTTGGTCAACATATTTGTCTTTATGATTAAATGTCTTTGAGTATCAAGTGGGAAAGCACAAACCATCTTATAGAGCTGCTGATGCCAGTGTCATTGTCCTCTTATATCCCAACATGCTAACAGTCTCAGTTATTCGTCTACTGTGATGAAACACCATGACCAAGGCAACTTTTAAAAGGAAGCACTTCACTGGGGCTTGTTTACAGTTTCCAAAAGTAAGTTCATATCATCATCACCACCACCACCACCACCACCACCATCATTGCCGCCATCATCATCTTCATCATCAAGAAAGGGGGTTGAAGAGAGAGAAAGAGGGGGCGGAGACAGAGAAAGACAGATACATATACACACAAAGAGACACAGAAAGACACACACACACACAGAGGAGAGGGGACAGAGACAGAGACAGACAGACACATACATACACACACAAAGAGAGAGACATAGACACACACACACAGACACACGCACAGACAGACAGAGAGACAGACAGAGACAGCCTGACATTGGTTTTTGAAAGCCCAAAGCACACACCTCCTCCAACAAGGTCACACTTACTAATTCCAATCCCAAATAGCTCCACTAATTAGGGACCAAGCACTGAAACATATAAGTCTATAAGGGCCATTCTCATTCAAACACCTACATCCCCCAAGCAGTGTCTGGCCACCATAAGCATTTCTCTTCCACAAAGAAACCCAGAACAACTCCACTGTCCAGATCTCTTACTAGCAAGGTTACAGGCTAACTTAACTCCAAGAGGAATTTGGGCATCACTTGGAAAATAGAGGGGAAAAAATCCCAATGATCTCCTGCAGTACCAGAAGGCAGGTCCTGGGGAAAATGTAGATATGAATTTGTTCAGATTCCAAACTCTCCTTGGTAACTCGTTTGCTTCTGTGATATAAAGGGTTGAGGTCTTGGATCGCTTCACCATTTGCTTTCCACGGCATCTTCAGAAAGATACGATTTTCCCTCATCCTTCCTCCAAATGGTTCTATAAGATGTAATATTATCAAGTTCTTCCATGTTTCAAATTTCTGCAATGATTCCTATTTTCCAGATCAAATTCTGACTTGAGAACACATTTGATTGATGAGACTAGTAAAATCTTACTATTAGTCATTATTCCAGAGAGTAGTAAAATAGTAGTTTGTATGTACAAGGCAGAATGGATGATTCCAAAGAAAATTCTCAGTAAGGCAGGCACAAAGGGGGTGAGTGTAGTGAAGGAGGGTCGCCTATGCTAGTTCACTCTTCCTGGCACTTCCCCACACTTAAGAGAAGTGTGAATCACTGAAAAGTTTCATTGCAAATCCTAACTTACAATTATATAATCTTACATTATAATCATAATCTTACATTACATTATCTCTCTCTGTCTCTGTCTCCCCCCTCTGTGTGTGTGTGTGTGTGTGTGTGCGCACGCGTATGTGTGTCAAACACATAAAGTGCTACACCACAAGTCTTCAGACAGTGTCTCCAGACCACAGAGAATGCAGGTGGCCACTGCCAATGATTGCTGCTGCAGGATCTGGTTATTTAAAAGGACCCAGCCAAGGACCCAGCCAAGCCCCAGGAAGATAAAGGAGTGAATAAGGACCAAGCCTCTGACCCCTATGTGCTCACAGATGAGTGACAAATGAAAACTGAAGCAACAGTCCAGAGAGTAAAACAAAGAGTGTGGTTATATCCTGCTGGGAAAGCATGGCACCATCCAGTGTGTACATAGGTGTCTTTGGTCTCATGGGTGAGGTCTTTGGAAATAGATGCTGTGCCATGCAGTGTACAGGACTGATTCATGAACAGACAAGCACACTTTTCATGAAAAATTTAGACATAAATTTGCCAAAAGCCCAGCATCCTGGTTGCCTAGTGAGTCTGCATCACGTCTAGGCCCAATGATCTTACAGATTAGGGAGAAATTGTTTCCAGATGATATTTATTTCTTAATTGATTTTAGTAAATGGCTTTTCTCTATTCAGCCATGTTCTCACGCCTCATTTTCATGAAGCTATGATTTTCATGAAGCTCTGGATATTTGCAGAAAGGTGGGCTTATCTGGTCCTAAGTTTTGTTTGTTTTGACACACTCGCCAAGAGACTGGACTCTTCAGCACAGCTTTCTAAAGTCAAATTTTTATGGCTGAGAATTTTCATTAAAAATAATTACTTTTGGCAGCAGAAGTCAGGAAGGTGACAAGAGAGGGAAGAATTGGAGGCACTGGAATGTTTCGTTTTGTTGTTGTTTGTTTTTTAATTTCTTCCAATTGTGCAAAACCTTCCTGTAAAACAAACACTGTGCAGGGGATGAAAACAGTGTAAAAGCATGTAAGAAAACCCTTCTAACCTTTCTATGGGCCAGGCAATTAAGAGCAAGGCCCTCTTCCCACTTGAGATAGACTCTTTTGGTTACAAACACCTTAGGTACAGGAAGCATTTCTCACACTGATGTATCTGCCCCAGATACCAAAAGCCCACTACTACAGAGAGTTCACAAGAAAAAAGATCACTGCACACAAAACATTTGGAAAGAAGGAATGAAAATGGAAGTACTCAATGTACATTTTAGAAACACAATGTAGAGCTCAGAAATCTGGGGAAAATAAATTCTTTCTTATGACTTTGCATCTATTTTTTTTACTACATCGGTGGCACAAAATGATGTGGAAGGAAGGCATCGGTGACCATTCTTAACTGGCACCTGACAATTCTCTAATAGACCATGTGTACATAAACCCTTGATGCTTTGCACCTAAATATGAGTGTGATCACTTAAAGACTGTGGGATGTATATTTTTGTTGCGATGGAAAAGAACAATATATCAACTTCCTTATGTGTTCATGAAATTTACTGCTAGCTTATAGAAGCTGTCAGAAAGAAGGGGCCTGGCAAACTATGGACACCATCTTCCATATGCTTTGTCATCCACCAGTTGTGGCCACATGGTGACTCTCCACACGTCTCTGTTTCTAGCACTGGAATGGAGTAAAGGAGGAATCTGTGCTATGGGATTCCTCATCCAGTGACAGGCTGATACACAGTCTGTATTTGTGAACTGTGTCATGAACACAGTATTTATGAGATGACTGGCTCATCTGGTGGTCCATGGTCTCCAACCTCTCTACCCCTCCTTACACCATCTCCTTTAACAGAGGAAAGGAAACTCTAGCTCACACTGATTGCATTTAGAATAGACTGAGTTTTAACCCACCCATAATGACCTCCACCTCTCCCTCGTATGTTTTCTCATTGAAAATTTTTGTGACATTTTATATCCAATATACAAGAAAGTGATAACAAGAATCAGTACATCCACTCTTGTGATATAATCAAATTTCTACCCTTGGAGAAAAAAATGATTCTTTCCCCTAAGACACAGACTCAATACTCAATACATGGCCAGAGATAAAGTAGAGGAAGCTTAAATTCTGAAATGGAAGTACATTTACTTTTTTGTATGGGGGGAGATATTGAACAATGGACTCATCAGAATTGTTAGAAAAGCAAGGACAATGGAAAGCAGATAAAGTGAAGGAAAGCCTGCACTGTAGTCCACTACTTGCTTTTGGACTCAACAGCTCCTCCCATGCAGCAAGCTTTGATACTTGCCCTTGTACTTGGCAGCAGGGTACAAACTCCTACATTTCAGGCCAATGGAACCTCCAGAGTTTCTAAGCTCTACACGTGAAGAATGGGGCTATAAATCTCAATGGAGAGAATTACATCAGGTAATGTCAGAGAATTGAGTTGTGCTGCATTAAACAGGGCTCTCACAAATCCAAGTTTGCCTGAGACCTCAGACTCAGATCTTATTTGGAAAATGGATTTCATCCTCTGTCAATATGACGCCATCTGCTAAGATGATGTAGATGACGCCATGCTGGATTAGGGCTGTCTCCAAATATAAAATTAGTGCTCTGGACACACAAAAGGAGATGACCATATAAGAAGAACTAATTGGAGATATGTCACTAGCTGCTAAGGACTGATACACCCTACAGCAAAGAGGCACAGGATTATTTTCTTAGAGCTACCACAGCATATATAGGCCTTGGGATGGTGTTAAGCCATTAAGTTTGTGGCCCTTGAGTTATGGAAGCTTTGCAATACAGACTTAGAAATGATCTAGTCTACCTGCCTTCAAAGTACAGGTATGCACTCTGGGACCAAGACATTTGGTAGAAGCTCATTATACCAGGCTGATCCCTAAAGTACCTGTGCAATGCAACTATTTACCCATTTGCTCATCTATTCCGTCACCAAACATCCACAGAGAATGTGAACTCCCACTTCAGAGAACTGTCAGAATCATAAAGTGGAGAGAAAATGAGGCAGTAGTTACACAATCAGTCATTTAGTTACCAGTACAGTGAAAGTCACAGAGAGAAACACAGTGTTTAATTAACATATGTGAGCAGGATTTGAAGGTGACATGGGGATCTAGTAAAGTGTCTCTGAGGAAGTATCATTTTAAAGGAAATCTAAAAGATAATTTAGCTACCTGAAAACAGAAGCTGTATACAGACCTGCGATGAAATGAAGAAAATAGAATTTAAAAATACACGGGATAAAGACTCTGACCTTCTCTTCAATCTTCTAGCATACTATATTTCTTGAAAACTCATTTCCAATCAAAAAGTCACTGTCCTTTCAAGTTATATTAATGAACCATTGACCATAAAATATTAGTAATATTTTAAAATTGAAATGCTCATGTAGAATATTCAGACTTATCCATGTCTACCGTTAAAATATTATGAACATCTATTTGCAATATTTTACCTATCGTGAATCTGAGAAGAGACTTGCTCTAGTTTTACATGCCATGTACTTCAAGTCTGTCCTTCCAGTCTGTAAAGTTCAAAGATTACCACAGTTTTTATCCACCTTGAACTGCACAAACAGCCCAACTCTGATAAACTAAAATCATAAAAGCAATACTGTACTGCTGATATACCCTGTCCCAATGGCACATATCTGCCAAATACAAAGGCACTATATTGGGAGAGCGTGGTTGAATTGCAGCCTTCTTGCACATAGTATCTCTTTGGTTAAGGCACTCAATGCTAATTCAAAGATAGATCGTACTTTCTACTCCAAGCTCATTGCATTCAAAGTACACTGAGTGGAGCAGATGGTTATCTAACCCCATACCCACACTCAGAAACTCAGACACCACAGAGCACTGTCATCAGAGAGAACACCTACATACCTGAAGCTACTGCCTAACAAGCCAAGCATCAAGTCAGGAAGAATCCAAAAGGTCCAAAATTCCAATCATGCCTGACAACTAGGTTCTGGTCAACCTACTGTAGTTCTTTTATGTAACAGGGCCTTTGTTCTGTGACTCTTCTGTTTTCCATTTTCACTTCGCACTGAGTAAACACAATCATATATTCAAAAGTGGAGCAAAGAGCTGCAGTGACTTCAGAATAGTACATCAGGATAGAAATGCAAACAGGGCATCTTAGAGGGCATCTAAATCAAGAGTCAGAGAGGTTCTCCAATACCAGAGTTGTGCAGACTCTCTGCCTGGAGATTTCTGAGCCGATGTGCAGTAATTGGTCTTGTCCAGACACCCCATCTCATCCAGGGGTGCTCTGAAGCCTTGCCACACTGGCTCTGCTCTGATATTGACATGAAAAACTCTTCTATGTGATGCTCCCATTAAGTGAGACATCTTAGGACTCAGACACTCATCGTCTCTGTCATGTTTTCTCAGGTCTTCGTGCTCCATGGTTCTGCAAGCCACTACAATCCCATTACCAGCTGACATTGGTTCACACAACAGCTAAGGTGAACACACACACAAACAACATAAGCAACTGCTAATGTCTCACTCTTGGGCAATGCTACCCAAGAGATTTTCTGACACTCGATCCACATGCTGAACAAGTACCCTGCAAAATGCTTTCAATATTGAAAACAACCATTCAATCCACTCTCATGTGCTTGTCATCTTGTGTGCTTCTCAAGAGATGCCTTTTGGCCTTTACTGTTCTCTAAAACCCTTTTCTTTTTCAGAAACCACTATGTATTCTAGGCCAAATACTTGCCATGGTCAGTTCTTATTAGGGACACACTAATTAGGTACCTGTCTCTGTACAATGGCTAGGTATTTATTCAGATAGACAATGGAAGATTCTGGTTTGGTTCTAGAGTAGACACTCTAAGCAGCCACAATAATTGTTTAAAATATTCCTTAAGCCACCTTGACTCTACAGCTGTGAAGACCAAGCACCAGCCCCTTCTCCAACAATTATCTGTTAGAAGTCTTGAAAGTGACAGAAAGTTAAATTTTCCTATGCTTGAGAAGATAGTGATTGACTTGTAAGGTTGTGTACAAATACACATTTACACATGTGCACACTCACAACAATACACTTGCAATACAAGGCTATATATAGGTGGTACATGAGGGGTAGGAACAGGGTGAGGATAGTCATCTGGAGAAGCAGATATTCCTTTCCACAGAAGGATTTCAGAGTGTTTCCAGAGTAGAGATGATTAGAGCATCTGTGACAGGCAGCTGGGGATTTACAGATCTGAAGTCTCTAGAGTTCCCAGGAGGCAAGGTGTCACACCAAAGACACAATCCTCAGAGTGAAGAATATGGTGTCAGAAAGAGGCACGGAGAAGACAGAGTGCAGAGAAAGAAGCCCCCTTCCGAAAACAAGCTCCCTACGATGGCATCGCAACAATATTTAAAGATGGGTAATGAGACAGCAGGAGGGAATCCAGCAGAAGGCAATGATTGTCAGGGGTGATCCCCTCCCTATGCAATGAGAACACAGGATGGAAGAGTGGAGGACACACTCCATGACAATGCTACATGAAGCCTGTATCGTTCTAATGTGCCCTTCCCTCGGCAACCAATGAGGCATGCCTGTTGACCCCAGCTCAGCTCTAGATGTCAGGAACCAGCTGCTAACACAACTACATCTCACTGCCGTGGGAATCCTCATAAACAGATAAGAGAGTCAAAAGCTTGGACTGAAAGAGACACAAGCCAGTACAGTGCAGTAAAATCTATGTCCACGTACATCAAGACAGGGAGAGAGGACAGGAAGGATAAGGAAATTAGGTGATACAGAGCTAGCTCTGGCAGCCCCGGAGAAATCCACAGACTTGACCCCAGAACCCACAGCTTAGCTCACAGTCACCAAGGAAGGAAAGAAGTTGAATCTCTGCTCTTAACAAATGTTCTTCTGTAAACCAGAGGAATATTGAGATGCAAGTTTATCATCAATACAGCCGCCTTTCAGTTCTGGGATGGATTTGAGACCTTGACTGGGATTAGTGGGTCCAGAGAAAGAGAAAGTTGAGGGGAGACTAATGTTCCAATGGGAAGTGCAGTAGCCCTCCAACTCCTTCTGACCTAAACTCTAAGATCTATGGGTCCCTTGCTAACAGCTGCGGCAGTGAGGCCTGCCCCGTGGGAAGCAACTACACAAACTTGAAAAACAACTGCCCCAGAGGTTGTGACCCACGGCTCTGGAGATTCATGTGACAGAAGAATAGATACAAGTACAGACATTAATGAGACCAGTTTTCTCTGAGTAGAGAGAAAGCTACTGTCTTCTCACTTACACAAAGAAGCATGGACAATTTTTGAACAAGAGAGACTGGAGTTCACATACAGGCTTTTGGAGGTCCTATGAGTACCTGTCCCTTTATCTCCAACCCCTGCTCTGAAATGAGGTAACTGTAGTTACCTCATAAAGGGAGAGGGAAGAGCCAGGAGGTGAAATGAGCAAAGCTCCAGGCAGCATCTTTTAGCAGGAGCATGAATGATGGAAGGACTAAGTTTAAGCATTAGGTGAAAAAAAAAAAAAAAAGGATGGTTCTCTGGACAATTAAAACTCTCTAACGAATACAAGGAGTTTGTACAGGGCAGGGTTGCTAAGTCCAAACCGTGCTTCTGTATGTATGATTTATTGGTCCCTAACAATCTCCACTTCATCCCCCAAACCCCCATGATTGTCAGAAGACAAAAGTGATCTCACAGCTACCAAAAGGATATGGAAGAAAGGGCAGTCCTCAAGGGAAGCACTCTTTGATGACATTATACACCTTTATTATCTGACTGCTCTGCCACTCAGTGGGGATGTTCTTTCCAATGCTTATCACATCCAGTGAACTCACCAAGTATTTACTAAGTACCTACTATGTACTGCTTGAGTCCATCAGTGAACAGTACCACAAAGACTTCTCCCTGAAGAGGAGTGAGGAGGAACAGTGGAGATCTCTGACAGTAACAAGAGCTGAGACTGAGAAGCATGCCAGGGACAGTGTTACAGAAATGAAGCTAAAAGCAAGAGGAATTGGTGCTGCGGGAACCAGTGAAGGTCCTGGCTGCAATTTTAATGAGGCAGTAGAATAAGGCCCTGCAGACAATCACATCTGAGCCAAACTGTGAAGGAGTTGAGAAGGGGGTCCATAGACAATATAGGTGAAGATACACAGAACAGCCAGTGTGAGGATGGGGGTAAGCAGTGTGCCTGGTGGGCAGGTGGAAGTGCCAAGACCCTTGTGGCCAGTGTGCCAAAGGCATGGCACAGAGGACACTGTGAGTCCCACTACAACTCCAGCCTTGCAAGAATCAAGGTTGTCAAGGTCCTTCTCAAACAGAGCATGCAGCTCTGCAAACTCCAGTATCATATCGAAACATCTGGTCAACCTGAGAAAGGTTCACCAATCATTTTGTTCACTATTAGAAAAAGATATTTTTTAGAAAATCCATGCAAATTATATTTTCCATCTTTGAAACCAATCAGGCTGGTTTTATGCATAGCCTAAGAGTTCCAACCAAACACTTAGCAACATGGATTCCGCCACCCACTTCCACACTAGCTTCAGACTCGAGAATAACTTTTGCAATGAGCCTAGGCTTCCAGCTATGAGATGCCTTTTAGACTTCTCCCTAGTCATTTAAATAGTGCCAGATTATAAATGTCTGATATTACATGAATTAATGCTGAGCTGCGAGAACAAAGCAAATAATTAGCAGCTGCACACATGGCGGGTTCTATTTCAGATTTTCTCTTGCTGTCTGCCTCATCTAAGCAGATAATATTGGTCGTGCAGCCCCTGGTCACAGCCACAGTGACACCACAAATCAAATTCCACCTGCTTGAAATTCCAAAAATAGAGCAGCACTGTGATTTCTCCCACAGAAAGTAATGGGTCTCTGAGATTGAGGAGAGCATTGAAGGCGGAGTTACTTGAGAGCAATGGGAACCTAACATCGGTAATCCCAGACAAGACCCCGAAGCATCTGAATGTCTCCCAAGGTTGTCATTTAAGCCTTTTACTGTATACACAGTTTATCACACAGTGGGTCCATATTTGCTATCCTGTCCTTCTTGAAAATTAACAAGCTGGGGTGGGTTTTAAAGAATAAACCCAACGTGCTAATTTATATTATTTTACATATCGTTTTAGTCTAATGGAATAGAAATTTTCACTGTATTTGGTAAAACTTAACCTAGTCAAACCTATCTGACTAAATCTCATTGTAGTGAGTTAATGTCACCATCTAGTAAAGAAGGGACAGCATCCTATGCATATCCACTGGAGTCACGGAGACTTTAAGCTTTGTGTTTACTTCCCATTGTGTGTGTGTGTGTGTGTGTGTGTGAGAGAGAGAGAGAGAGAGAGAGAGAGAGAGAGAGAGAGAGAGACTGATTTACAAATGTAAGCATCTATTACCCCCTAGCTGAATTTCCTGTTTGACAGTTCGACTCTGGTAGGATCTTTTTTAAATTAACAGAATAAATATATTGGGGCCCACATTTAACAAAATGAGACCATTACAGCACTGACAACAGACCTAGCAATAGTCCCCAGGGGTCCCGTACCCTGTTCTCAAAAGAGCCCGAAGTCTGGGTTTTTGTTTTTTGCTGATTTATTTTTCCCCAAACTAAGCAAGCAACAAGCTGAACTTCACCTGGGCAATTCACAGAACGATTCAGAGTTTTCTGTTTACCTGGAACACTGTGCATCTAAAATTAAAAGCTCTCACAGTAGGTACTTGATATACGCTATTGCCAAGATGTAGTAATGTATGTATACAATCACAAAGAAAAGTCGGTGACTGGCAGGTCAGGTTAACCCTTCCTGGGGCACCTTATCCTCATCTCAGACAGTTTCATTAAAACGCTTCCCTAGGACCACAAATGTCAAGACAACTGGTGGGTACGGGAGCTCACCAGCAAGCTGCCAAACCTGAGTTCAATCCCTGGAACCTGCATGGTGGAGGAGAAAACCAGCTCACATAAGGTTTCCTCTGAAATTCACCCTATAGTGTAAAGGCATGTGTGTAAAGACGTGTGCATGTGCACACTTCCGCGCGCGCTCACACACACACTACACACCCAAAACTAGGGTTCATTCCTGAAGTAGAAAACTTTCCAATGTACATATACTAGTGTCTAATGTTAGCAAAACTGCCCTGTTCAAGTTCCTTGAAACGTGAAACACACACCTTCTGTGTGACCTCATCACCTCCTTCCTTGGAATTGCCGAGGACAATACAAATAACTATGTGTGCTCAGACTGATATAAATTTTCATAATAATCAAATGCCTGAACTGGTGTCTCAGAATAGAGGAGAAACAGAATGAAGTACCACTCAGGCACACCAAGGAATGAAGTCTTGACACAGAATACCAGCACAAGAGTCTCAGTGTAAGGAAGGATATCACACATACCCCAGTCTATACAGCATGACGCTATTTACCTGAAATTACAAAATATGCAAAGTAATTGGCTGTGATGATGGATTCATGGCACCAGAGTCTGAGAGAAGAATGAATCACAAAGAGGTCAGGAAACTTCTGGAAGCAATGAATATGCTTTCTGTAACTGCTTGTGGAATGACCTCATGAGTGGACACAGCTGTGAAATGTATGAATTTGCTCTTTTAAAAGTATAACCTATTATACAGATGATATATTAGTTAATTAAAAAACTACTTATGTGGGCTTATGAAACGATTTGTATGTTGAACTCTCCTAGCAAACCTTTATTTTTTAAAAATACTTTTGAAAATGGCCAATCTTTAGTAGTGTTGCAGAGTTTGGGACACTGTACTACTTGTTTCTGATTCTAAGTTTCTAGTAATCAAAAACAATCTCTCAAGTCTTAGGAACCAAGAGGATGTCACAACAGTATAAATATTCAGAAAAGGTTCTCTCAACAGTTTTGTTTTCCTTGTATTCCAAAGAAATTGTGGGTTCAGAATTGGCAGTTACCTGTTAGTGACCCAATGGATCCTTAGAAGTGTCACCAAGGGATTGTTTGATTTTTAACGCTAATATACAAACACTGCCCTAAAAAGACTTAGTCTTAAAAAAAAAAATACAAGTAAGTTTTAGAAGTCTGTCAATCTTTTTTATTAAGAAAATGTTAGGTCACAGGGGTCCCTGAGAGGGGCCTACTACTTCTGAAAGCTAAAGGCAAACCTGGGCTTGAAATTTCATATTTCTCTATCACAGTCATCAGAGTAAAGAAGGCAACAATATTGGCCCTCAAGGGGTCGGAGGTTGGGTCCAAAGGTCCAGGGGAGAAAGGGCCATTAGCACTGAAACTGCCAGAACAGGTTCCAGAAGAAGCCTGCAACTGAACTTACTTGGGATAAGACCAAAACCCAGGATGAATAGAAGCTTCTTCTTAACAGAAGTCAGGCTCACACTTTGATAGCCCTGCTACTGGGAGACTCGACCCCTGAACCAGGGACAAGCCAGAGTCAATGTTGTCAAACACAGACAACATGTTCAGTCCTGCAGAGTGGGGTCATGTTTCATTTACAGTGGATTAAAATATTAAAAGAAAAAATGCTGGGCCTCTTCCACAGATGGCTTCAGAAGCAACACTGTACAGCACTGCTTACTCAGTGAAAGTTAATTTCCCCCCAAGTGATGACTGTGGGTGCTATTCTCTACGATCCAGTCAAATCCCCCAGCCTGTGAAAACCCCAGCCTGTCTCCAGGTGTTCAGACTGAGACCGTAAAGTGAATTAAATAAACCTTCTCTAAAAAGGAAATTTATCAAAAGTGCTGTTTCCATTCTAATTAGTATCACGGCTGTACAAGCTGCAAATATGGCTGTCATCACATCAAGAATCAAAATGAAGGTCATGATAATGACTGTGTGGATAGAATTAATTAATTTTCTTTTCTTCCCCCCTCAACCCCCGCATGCCTGTAGGAACACACTCTTATTCTTGACTCAGCTGCATTACCTTGCTGCCCAGAAAAGGTAGAAGGCACAGATGGGACTGTTGCATGGGCCCATTGATTAAATCTAATAAAGGAGAAGCAAATGTAGCCCAGGAAACTGCTATCTTGTTTCTCCTAATGGTGCACAAAGCTGAGCTGGGGGGGGGGGCTCAAGAGTGTGCGAGGGCCAAGACCCCACCTGATTATAGGGAGTGTGTGTGAGGAAGCCTACCTACCACCCCGATTGCCACCAGACCTCTCCATAATCGAGCCTGCAAAAACAAGGGCCAGGATTTGACTGTATAGGCAAGATTTGCTTAACGTTTATTCTCCCTCTGCAGACTGCCTCAATTATCAAAGTCTTCCCTGATTAGATTAATTCCCCCTGCACCTGGTTTATCACAGAAACAATACATTTCATTTTGTGATTTCTAGATGTTGACCTATGTCTCCTGCCCACTCCTACCCCAAGTGGCTTCGTCACAGGGCTTCCTTCACACTCTCCATCACTGGGGCACAGCACTGAAGCAGAGTCTGTAACAGCCTAGACTCGATGAACATTTGCTCAAAGAACAGAGGAGTTAATGGATGGGTGGGCAGTCAAAGTCTATAGATGTCAGAATGTGCTTTGGGTCCATGTATTTAGCTAAAAAGATATAACCATGAGTCTTTGATAATTGTGATTGTTTTTTTAAGGTGAGAAAAGTTTCTATGGTATTTTTGGGTTGTTTGTTTTTTTGTTTGTTTGTTTATAGTGCTGGAGATTGAATCCAGGCCTTCAACATGAAAGTCCTATAACACTGAGCTAGAACCCAAGCCACTCATAAAGACCCCAAAGGAAATAAAAAAATTAGAACAACTATATGCTTTAAATTTCCCTAGTGTCTTCTATTTGCCCAAAAAACTGAGATGTACCAAAAGGAGAAATGGATATATCATATATAAATATGTATATATAAGTGAGAGAAAAATGTAAAAAAAACACACTTAACTACATAAGTAGTTTCAAGTAAACCAATGAGTTGTTTAGTGGTGAATAATACACTTCGGAGCCTAGAAACCTCCAACTAGAGTTACTTTAACATCTCTTTTTAATTCTATTAAACATTTTTGTTATTTCGTTCTCTCTCTCTCTGTGTATGTGTACAGGTCCAAAGTTAATTTCAGGAGTCATCTCCCATGGCTCTCCTGCCGTCTCTCGAGGCAGTGTCTCACAACAGGCGCTGCCTACTTGCTTGCTTTCAGGATCCAGTCTCAGCCTATGAGGCTGGAATTATAGGAGACTTGCCACACCCACCCAGAATTTGTGTGGGATCTAAGGAGACTGAGCTCCAGTCCTCGTTTGTACAGAAAATGTTCTAACCACTGTGCCATCCATCTCCCTAGGCCAAGACTATTTGTAAACGCCAAATTGTTATACAATCTAAAGAGAAATCAGAGTAGAGATTATTTACAAAGTTATGTGTTGAAGCATCTGTACCAATGTGGATTTTTTTCTCCTATGCAAGCTATCAGAGGAAAAGGAGGTGAGTGACAGAAATATCATCCGGTGACCAGGTACTCATCTCAATTAGTCCTCACACACTCTCTTCAAGACAAGCCTTGTTACTCTTTTCGTAAAAGAGAGAGAGGTGAAACGCTACACAGCTGGGAGGAACTAGGCCTAGATTCAAGCATGGGTCTCTCTGACTCTGTGCTCTATGTGTTCTCAGGATAAGAGGATGGAAACACACACACATACATGGGGGGAGGGGAGAGGGAGGGGGGAGAAGAAAAGCTTAGTAACCCATATCCTTCATATTTCAAGCCTTCCCCATGTCCTAACAATAAACACAAGCCAAACCTTTCGACAGTCACTGCTAGTTCCACCTCTACCTACACTAGTTTCAGAATACATTTATACTAACCTGGCTGAAAGACATGTCTACTTAATTGAATAACCCTTAGTTATTTCTAAATCCTCCAAAAGTGATTCCAGAATTCTGAAAGATCTGTCAAACAAGTGTTTAAGTCACACACACACACAAACACACACACAAAAATTAATATGACCGAACAATGGTGTAATTCCGCAGTGGTTCCTTCATGGCAGGAGTTACTAAGATCCTTCACAATTGGATACACTAGAATGCCCGTCACAGGCCTCCTTGCTAAAGAATAATCGGTTCCCTTGGGGATTGATACATTTTCAAAATGCACTGTAAAATTAGACATATTCATTCTTTTATCTAGGTTTGAGAATCTTCTTGTCCCTTGAATCCATTGTTCAGTTAATCTGTGCATACACACCAGAATATTCTAATTTAAATCTGAGCCTGGGACATGCTATATTTTGTTCCAAGCTGCAGGAGTGTGAACGCCATAAATAGCATGCAGTGTGCTTGTGCTCCATCCTCAGCAGTCTGATAAGCTCATACTGAAATCATTTCAGCAATCACATTTGACAGCTCACTAGAATCCTGTTCCACCCAGCCTCCAAACCAGACCATTATTCCTGCCAGTTTTCAGCCAGGGAGGCATTCAGACGCTCAGCTCTAAATGAGAACAGCCTTGCGGAACCTCGAAGGAGAGGCACAGTCAGGCTAACAGGCCGTCAATCTGTCAGGAGCGTTTACAATCCCCAGGCCTTGTCCAACTGAAGACCAGCTCAGAGCATCTAGGAAGAGGAAACCCAGAAGATGAGGGTCCTGTCACCTCTGCTTCAATAAACACATCTACAAAGACATGCCAGGCAAAAACAGCACAACCTAGAGCTGCCAGATTAACAGCAAGGTTCACTGCCTCCTGTAATTAACTCATGCACCATTTAACAAATAGCCATTGACTGTCAGCTGGGTAAGGAAAGCACCCAGTACCACAGAGGACTCAGAGGGGCCGGGGGTACTTTCTGACTCTGTTATACCTGGTGCTATGAAACTTAAATATTTTAGGTTAGCCTCAGTTTCTCTATCTACGAGATACAGATAACACATCATTACACAGGACTGGTATGAAGACCAAATGCATTTATTCAAACTTCCTTAAAAGATGCTCAACTAATATCAGTTTCCTGTTTGCCTTCTCCACTGATCAAGATCAAAGCTTCCCCCATCTTCTTATATATCAAGCAGCTTTACACTAAAACTGAGACCATGTAAGGTACTGAGAATGAAGCACTATGTTCTCTTTTCCTTTTTCAGTAGGGAATTTACTGACGAATAGCATATCTACAAAACATAGTATAAACTGTGAGCATAAAACTCATGGAGGTCTCTCAAACCAGCACACATATTTGACTTGGGTAAGGGAAGAATACATGCAACCCTCCATGCACAGGTCCTGCCACCTTCTCTCTGCAACGTCAACACCAACACCTGCTTTTGAATTAGAGATGATTTTAATGTTTTAATAATGTGTCTGTACCGAAGACGAGTGAAAGTGATAATGATGTAGATGAGCTAAGTCACAGGGACGGTCGATTATCAAGCAAGCAAACACACTATCACTCCTAGAGGCACTGGTGTCGGGCACAGCCAAGGCTGCTCGCATCTCTCTACCTGGCCCTGAGTCTAGGTCTTTTATTTCATTTTGTGCATCTATATTAAGCCAATGATTCACAGGAGATGGACACCAGCAGCTCAGGCTCTGTCAGTTCTCACGAAGCCTGCTTCTCTGACAAGAGCAGGCTGCACTTCAGCTGAACCCACGTTCTTTCTTCCTTGGCTTCCTTTGCTTCTGATCATTTTCCTTCACCTATTTCAGGAAGCGAAATAGCGTGCTTAATATGCTCAATACACAGAGTAATTCTCTTGGCAAGAATCTTACCTTTAACTTGCTTGTTTATAACAATTCTAACAGCACGCTGAGTGACACTCGAGTCTCTTCCAGCTTTGCCATGGTAACATTCCCAGGGCGTTCCTTTCTGAACAGCACCCATTCCCTTGATGTCTAAACAATGCTCTTCCTCTACAACTTCGCGCATGTGGCTACCACAGAGACTCCATGTTACCTAAAAGCTCTAGAGAACATACGCCAGATGTCTCCCACCTTTCTCTTTGTGCTTGATTTTTGGCAAATTACTGGAAGATGGCACCCTTAGTTAAAAGTTCTCTCCTTTTTCTGTTCTCTTACACAAACACTGCAGAGAAAAGGCAGCAGGACTCACTCTGTGTGATATGTTATGTGGCTCCTGACTAAAAATGGAACTCTTACAAGATACAAGGCAGAGTACACTGAAACAGATTTAATAATTTCCACTGCCTAAAACTAAAATGGCTAATATCCTGCCAACCGAAGTCTTTAACGTTAGTGATACTAACCTTCTCCATCTTTAAACTGTCTTTGAAATCCTTGGGACATGTGAAAAATCAAGCCACAGATGCTCTGCACAGTTAACTGCCCCCTAGATTACAAATCCCACCCAATGCTGGACCAGCAAGTAAAGGTGCAGTCCCATGATTCCTGACACATACAAAGTAAAAGGAAAGAACTGAACACTGCACAGTAACCTCTTACTGCCACGTGAGCGAGCGAACGCACACGCAGACACACACACCAGCAAGCATTGCCACGAGTGGGAAGAAACTGCATCACATGTGTTGCCAAAAGGCAATAGGAATACAATACGAAGCCATCACCGCAGGAAATCCCTGGCAGTACCTCAGAGAGTGAAAACAGCATGACCCAGCAATTCCACTCCCAGAAATGTAGTTCATAAGTATTTGTACTCCGTATATATGACTAAAGAAGCACTATCTACAACAGGTAATACTGAAAACAACCAGAGAATGAGTGATCAACATGTGTTACACCAATGCACTCACATCACCTCCCCATCTTGAAGCCCTGGGTCATCTAGCAAAGGACTTGGCTCACAGTCAATGGAAAGAATGGTACAGCAAATAGTGCAGACTGCAGTGACGGATGTGGGGTTATGATAACCCTTGAGGGGTAGAAACACCACTCCCTTCCCTGAGACTCCAATCGTCATGGCCTTTCTCCAACCCCTCATTATGCTACAATCCCTAAGAGGAAAATCATGAGTGGAGGTAGGCCTTTTCCAGTCCAGCTGTCCCTGAGTTACCCATGCTTTTTAAGTAACCCAAATTTGATGATTTATTTGCTAAACTGGGATGATGCTGTCCTCCTGTGGTCTGTTGGAACCTTGTGGATTAAGTAAGCATTTCATTTATGTATCTCCCGGAATGTTGTTGACATAAAACCCGATGGGATATTACTCACCCATGAAAAGTAACTGAAATATCAATATATACTCTACCACGGCCGAACCATAGAACTACGCTAAGTGAGAAAGCCACACCTCCCCCAAAGTTGTATACCTTTGACTATACTTTTATGAAATACTCAAAGCAAACAAATTAGACACAAAGCTGAGTAGTGGTCATCTGGGACTGAGAGGTGGAAGGAAGCAGAGGTTCTATGTGGGTTCCTTTAGGGGCGACAGACATGTTTTCAAACTTCCCTCAGGAATATACTGGACTGCAGATCTGAAGACTAGATACTTCTGAACTGCAGGCTTAAGATGATTTCCTGTCAGGAACCCCTCCTGCAGTATGAAGATGTCAAGAATAAATAGGAATAATTGCAGAAAAACAAAATGAAACCATCAATAAAACCCGACTCAGCTATCTGAGGAAATGCAGCTGCAGCAGATGTGAAGTGCTGACCTTAGACAACAGGAGGACTCATCTATCCTCCAGCTGATGAAAGGCAGGGGATCCAGGAGCCCTGAAGTGGTAAATCCTGCCTACATATCTAGGTTCAAATTGAGCCATAGAGCTGAAAAAAATTGGAACATATCAACACCCTCCCCCCCCAAAATTCTGTCAGAGCATCATTCCACCAGAAAACAGCTTCGAAGCAGAAAACTTTGGCAGTATAATTAAGACCAGGATTCCACAAACTAATTAATATAATTTCAATTAAAAGAGAGTTATCATTGGCATCTCTTTCCACTGTTTCCAGAATTAGCACAGACCTATGAGCTGTCCAGAGAAGAGCCATGTTAATTAGAGAGAGAATTTCCCAATGAAAACCCCAGTCCGAAGCAGATGATAATTAGGATGTTGTAATAACTCCCTGACCCTTCCGGGTCCCTACCTCCCTGGTGTCTGTCCTCAGGGATTCCCAGAGCTGCATCAGTGTTTCTCCCAGTTATCAATTTACTGCTGCCTTTGCAAACTATCACATTTTCAAGTCATCAGGAAACAGTTTGGGAAGCTGCATGACACTAGACTGTCCTGCCCATTAACATTCTATTTGGTTTTGCTTAAGGGTCCTTTAACCACAGCCTGGCTACTTCTTAGCTGAGCAGTTGAAACCACGTAATCTCTTGCACCATAGGCAATGGAATCTGGTCTTCAGAACCCTACAGGCCACAGGGTCTCCCAGACTGTGTCCCCCCTTGATGGAGTGGTGATAGTGGCCAAAGCACGATTGTGGGAAGGCTTCTTTCATGAAATCTAGTACCAGGAGGGTGGTACTTGACTTCACCTGCTGCTGTGGTTAAAGGATGCCAGGCAAGGTGAGTTCTGAATCTATTCTGAGAGATCCACAGACTGCAGATGAGGCAAATTATAAAAAGGAGTAGCTGCTCCATTGGCCCCCAAGCCCCAGGAGTAGAAATGGTCTCCAAAGGCTGAAGAGATGGCACCCCACATGAGTGCTTGCTGTTCTTTCAGAAAACCCAAGTTCTGTTTCCAGCCACAGAATGTGGCTCACAACCACCGGCAACTCCACTCCAGGGAACAGAAGTACCTCTGTGCAGGGACTCTCACACGTGTGTACACACACACCAATAAAAACGAAATAAAAACTGACCTCTCAAATTGTTTACCATACACAGTCCCTGTGCACTTACTAGACAGTCATGTTCTTAGTTACTCTTCCCAACCCCCACTAGAATCTCACATAAGGAAACATTAACACCAATGCTCATGAGAAAACAAGCCACGCTAACATGAACATTCACCAGTGTGTTAAACTTTAGCAAAGCTACAAGGCCCCAGAAGTTGCATGTTTTCGTATTTGACCACTTTATTGCATCTGAGAGCTTGTTTGTCTATTTTGCCACCTCTTGCTTGTCCCTTAGTTACTTCCACATCTGGCTAGGTGGTTAGGTGGTTTTAATTCCAGCATGCAGAGAGTCTCCTTTGCTCTCTTTTCTATTCTGCTGGCTCTAGTCATCTTTCTGTTTTAATTTTTTTACTAGCACAACAGTGCTCTAACTGGTCTCTTTCCTCTCCTCTGTCTCAAATCCTTTATCCAGTATCAGAATAAGTTTCCCTACGGAATAGGCCTCCTGCAGACACCACACGGTTTCTGAAAAGGGAGTTTCACACTCCCCCTGTCTTGTATTCTCCTACATGGGTCCTAAAATACTGCATGTCTGCCTCACCCCAAGTACAAGCCCACACTCTGGCCATCCATTCTTTGCCACTGAAGGCTCATCTCTCTGTCCTCTACTCAGGGTCTACCCTTTCTAGAAGCCCACTAAGATAACACCTTCCTGCTGGATCTGCCTTCTTGCTGCCTGCTCAGTTGTCTCTGTCAGAACGAATGCTATTTCCCCAACTCTCCTGCTAAGGCTTGTCCTTGAGTTACATTTATTATGTTCTAGAAGTATTAATTTGCCTGATTCCCTGCTGGGTAGAAAGACCCAAGGTCATCTTTACAATCTCAATACCTATATACGCTTTTCACAAGAACTACCATCTGAAAGGAGACACACGTGAGAATTTTCTTTTAGTGTTGGAAGGCTTGTTTCTACTTACTCATCAACAAAAATCCAGAAGTGACAACAGTTCACATTTGCTTCTGTGGTTTTTGTTTTGTTCCCTAGCTAAGAAACTAAAAATCAAATCTCTTTTCTCCTCTCGGTCTTGCCCTCTTCTGATTTCTTTCTTCTTCAATCTTTATTTTCTACTTTTACTTGATTTTTTTAATATTTTATGTTTCCTTTAATTTACCTCAACTTCTGTGCAATAAGATGCTATAAATAAACAGATGTATAAATAAAGAGTAGGTTTTCAGAAATGATTGACAACTTGAATCGAAAGCAAGATTCCTACTGGGAAAGAAGTGGAGAACATCGACCAATTTGGTTCCCGTTTCTATCAATAGCTAAAGATGATCTGAGACTCAAACAAGAAAGCAGTTTGCTCCCTGAAACTCGCTGTGTGCCGGAAAAGAGACGATGGAGAGCCCCGCTTGACAGATCTGAAGCCTTAAGCTCAGTGCAGTCTAAATAGGTGCCTGATTCGTGAAGTCCTCCTCAGAGCATCTTTTTTTCTTGATGCTCCCAAACCCATCACCGAGAGAGTTCTTGGTAGTTGTTCTTTGGGGCAGAAGGTGAAGAAAAACTGTGAAGAGCTCAGAAAAAAAGAAAAAGAAAAGAGCTCATGTCTTGAGGGCCCATCCTTGAGGGCAGATCCCTCCAGACTCCTTACCCTCTGTACAGCTCCTAACCTTCAATGAAATGAAACCCAGGAGAAGGATTGAGGATGAGAGGGGCAGCAAGCACGGGATTCTTACAGACTGAGCTCCCTGACACCACCCTGCAGCTGTGGTAAAAAGGAGTGAAGACAGAGAGTGTCCTAGTCACTATGGTTTGCCCTGTGACTTAATAATGTGACTTGATTTTCTGTGTGTGTGTGGGGGGGGGGTGTCTAACACTCTGCCAAGCCTCCTTGCTCCCTTGGGAATGAAATGGGAATGGCTGAACACTCCTCATCGGGTATTTGATAACCAAATAAAAGGACCGGAACTTGCGTTACAAACTTACCATAAACAACACCATGACTTCCATTTCCACAAGACTGTATCAAGAAGAGAGGTTACCCCAGCACAGACCATAGATGCTAAAACCACACATCCCAGGGCTTAAATTAGGATTCTATCATTTCTAACTTTGCAACCACAAACATGATAGAAGGCATGTGCCTCAATCGGGTAAGGGTGTCCTGAAGATTAAATGCCCATTGTTTGAGGTGGTGGAGTCTTGGCATAAAATGTCACTTGTTTGTCAGACACATTAGTTAGGAGTATCCCACAAACAAAGTACTAAGTCACATGGCTCTGCTGCTCCCCAGCTGCCTGAATCCTACTTGACCCTTCTTGTCTCTGAAAGGAGAGGCTAGGGCATTTCATCTCTGACCTCCAAATTCTACGTGACCATCTCGGGAACAGGAAAATTGGTAACATCACCATAAACCATTTGAATTCTGAAATTCTCCACGTCAAATTTCAGATTGATCTGTGGTCACTTAATTAGCTGGCAATATCTCTCTCCATATTTCTCTAATTTGCATATGCTCCTGAAATGTTCAAATGGTTGGTTTTGTAAACACATCATTCATTTAATATGAAGCAATTACTATGATAAACTGTGGGAAAACTCCACTGTGGTGTCTTCCTAAAGAATACACAGCTGCCCATGGTCAAGGAAGACTCGAAATCTAGCAAGATTTAAAAAAAAAAAAAAAAAGTTTTTAATCACTTCAGTAGGCTAAACACTTGAGTGTAACCTTAGTCAGTTTTGTGAGCTCAGAAGTTTGGGGGTTTTGTTTGTTTTAAGGAGGGTCTTAATGAAGATGGAGGGGTGGCCCTTCCCCACCCTGTTCAGCCTGCTGCAAATACTTCATTGAGGCCCAAGAAAATGTTGTCAATTTTGCATGCATTTATTGTAATTAATCAATTGGTTTCTTTTCAGATGATTAGCGGCCAGCCATTTTCCAGTTTTCAAATTCTAAAAATATTTCCCACTGATTGACTACTCCTTTTGAAAAGCAGCAGAGAAGTTGTCCAACTTGTTACCAAGCTCCAAAAAGCCTCTGTTGACACAGAAGGAAGCCTTTAATTACATTAGTCACTGTAGTTTTACGACTGAATAAATTGTTAATTAAATTGGAAAACTGTCATCCAGATGATAAAGGCCATTCTGTAACTACCAGCCAAAGCACTCCCAACGTGTAGCTCTGTAGATAACAGCCCTAAGGACTGACTTCCGGGAGAATAAGTGTGAAATCCAACATGTTTCCCTGGTCTCTACAAGTTGTGTTAGCCTGATTACAAGGGAAAAATAATTCTAATGTCCTTTCAATGTTTTGTTTGTTTACTTGTTTTAATTTTAGGGGTCAGCATGAAAATCAATTCTGAAATATCTGCTAACACCCCATGCAGGATGAAGGAGATTTGGTTATATCATAGTCAGGTAGTACAGTTAACTCTCCTATATGCTTTGGTTCATTACATTTCATGGTTTACATTTCTAAAGCTTCTTTATTCCTGATTTCTTAATGTACAGATTTATCAAGGCAGTGACACCCCAGGCTTCCTCATGCCTGATCAATTACTTTTTACTATCTCTGATCACCATGTTAGCCTAATTCTCACAGCTGAAGAACTGTGTGAGAAGCCATCCCATGTCCTCTCTCACTGTGAGACACTGGGTGTTGGCTGGCCAACCGATCCCACCAGCAATCATCCATCCCTGAGAAATAAAAATTGAAACACTGAAAAGGTGCAAAAACCTGACATGGCTTTATCCTTTAGGGGGTGTTCAACCTTCTACATCTAAAACAGTTAAAAGCTATTGATTTAATTTGGAACTTAGCAGGCTACCAGCTGTCTTTTTGAGGTTCATATGCATTAATTTCTGCATTCATTCAAATTCTTTCGGAAGAGCAACTTCAAAGGACCTTACTAGAGAAAGAAATCAGATGTGTCCCCTATCTGCCCAGTGCTGCTATCAGCCACTGAAGGACAACTAGGAAAAGCCAATGGACCTTCTCTACTGGGATCTAAGCACTAGTCTTTCTTTCCCAGGCCTTCACCCCCTCCACCCCAGGATACACAACTACATACTACAGCACAGGAGAGCAGCTCTGGAAGAAATCAAGGCTTGCTCATCTACCCACCTCTGCAAAGATAAGGTGAGTAGGTGATACAACAGGTCCAATATCATAGACTCTGCTGAGGATTTGAAAAATTTCTGAGAGATCCTGGGTGTTTTTCAATGACTATCATAGTTACAGTGTAATGCCAAGATGGGCACAAGTAAGCCAGGATACTCTGGTTAGGGGTCAATGAAATCTAAGTGTCACAGTGTGAAGTGGAGGCTCAGTGAACCAAAGGGTACATGATAAGTCTGAGGCCAGTACCTCTCAAACATTGACTCAAACTAGACTGTCTGAATGTAAATGTAAGAAACCTTCCTCAACTGATTCTAATAAAAGAGACCCTGAGACCATTTGTCAAAATGAACCCTCTGGGTATTACACAACAGCATCCTTAAGTAGTCTTGGAACTTAAGTAATTGGTTGTCCATTAATCATTCCTTTATTGTTGGATGGTGATTTTAAATAGAGACACTCATCAGTGTCTTGGTCCTCAAGGAGTCTGCAAATTTCTAAGCCCTTACAACAGTTTTCCAGTAACTTAAATATGAATCTCTATACCTCTCAAAAAACTCAAAACAGCAAAAATCAAAATATTGCTAAATCGATGTATTATTCAAGATTTTCTGTCTGCATTAATTCATTACTTAAAACAACAACAATAACAAACTGTTGTTGAAACTGCAAAGTTACTTCCCAAAGCCCATTTTAGTAAGAAGGTCTTATAGACTACAATCCTGACATGAGAACTGAACGGCCCCTGGTGGTATGTAACCAAATAAGGGCACTTCATCAATGAGACGAGTAAAATCTTTTCCTAAACTCTTTAATGCTAGTGCAAGAAGAAAATCAGATTTGGCAAAGACAGTTGTGAAGAATGAGAAAGCTACAGACATAAATTCTGAATGCTTCTGAGCACTTTCAAGGCAGGTGATAATCAAGAGTGTCGTTAATGGAACTAAGTTAGAAAACATGGAGAAAAGAAGGTACAATAGGACGATGGAAAAGAATGAAGAGCTTCCATTTCACAGTGGACGCCATCTGCGGGGAGTGGGGGGGGGCGTATGTCTGAAATAACTACATTCCTGTCCTCTGACAAGAGTTATCCTGTTCATCACAGAGCTTCTCAAGTCTGCTTCCTGGTCTCACAGCATCAGCACCAACTGAGAACTTTCTAGAGATGCAAAGCATGGAGACGCATCCCAGACTCAGAGCTCGGGAAGCTGGTTGAATGCTCAATCCTTTATGTTGATTTTGTGTATGAGGAGAGAGTATACAGAAGTGTCTGCAGAGGTCTTACATGTTGGATTCCAAGAGGTTGGAGTTTCCAGCATCATGAGCCATCCGATAGGGATGCTGAAAACTGAGCTCAGGTCCTCTACATGAGAGATACACCTTTTTAACCTCTGAGCCATCTCTCCAGCCCCCTGAAATTTTTTATTGAGTTAAGATAGGGTCTATCTAGGTCATCAGGATTTAACTCTTTCCAGGTGGTTATTTTCATGCGTAATGATTAGAAATTTTTTATGAATTTCAAATACACTCTTTAATCAACTAAAAAGGTAAGTATTTCAGAACCTTTTAGTGATTTCTTGAAAAAGTCTGGATTTAATCTAATGTCTCACTGGGACACTCAACGCAGTTAATAATCTGCTGCTATATTTAGGAGAAGAGTTCATAACTAGAGGCCATTCCTTTAACGGATTTTGGTAGTACCTGAGAACACTAGTTGTGCAGAAGGTGAAAAGTTTGATATAGATCCTCAGAGGGTAGGGGCCTGGAAAATGGCTGAGCATCCTCAAGGGCACAGGGCAAGCCCTAGATCAAAAACTCTTGGTGTGTTAATGATTCTGCTTTACAAAATTTCCACTACTCTCAATTCACATCTTGGATATGGTGGAAAAGGACAGGCTTGCTGCACAGGCCACTGCAGTGCACCTGAGTAAGCCCCTTCTGCACGGCTCCCTATGGGGTCATGTGCTCAGCTAGTTAAAAAAAAAAAGGTCCTTCATTTCCTTCTCCAATACAGTTCATTTTACCCCAGAGGGAAGAACAGATAGTCAAAGGTTTGGGGAGCCAAAATCTCAACGAGACAGAGTATCCTATGGACAGCAACCTTTGCAAGTATCTTTGTTTTTAAAATGATCAAATCCAAATATGCAAAACAAATGGAGATTAAGGGTGAAAGTCAACCAAACAGGCATTAATCAAACCTACCTTCATTCAAATACTCTGGGACACCTATGGGTTAACCTGTGCATACATAGGACAGCCTTCCGTTGCTAAGAATAGATTGTACCTTGGGAACATGACAATTTCTTGTCTGTTTTTACTTGGCTTAGAAAATCGCTAGGAATTTTTTAAAAAAACTTTCCTATACAGTTTCACCTCGAGTTCTTCCCTTCCACTGTTCTGAAGATTTCCACGGTGATTCTAAGCAGTTTGAGTCAGCCCAGGTGTTCCCAAGTCCCAGGTTGCAACATTTGGTTAATTAACATCATGCTGCAAACACTCAAAATCACTTCAGCTGCTGCTAGAACAAAACAAAACTCCCCCAAACAAAAACTGTGGGGAAATATAAACAAATGGCAGTATTCTGTGGAAAAACAATGTATGATTTTGGTGACAATAAGAGCAGCCAGGGCTTCCTTGAATTAATGTTGTGCTCCTTTAAAACATTATTTTCTAAAAGGAATTATATTGAGTTGGAGCAAAGACTTGAATGTACGCGTATTTATACAGAACACAGCTATGTGCCAGGATGCCAAATCATTAGCTTGAAAGAAGAAAAGTACAGGCCAAAAGCACTGGGAACCCCAAGAGCGGTAATTTGGGGAATATTAAAAGAAACGGCCATTCTTCTATTGAGAACACCAAATGGCACCCCCTGCCGCCCCCTGCTGCAGAGCCACTAAACTATCAAGCCACCACTCTCTATACTCCTCTCAGGCTTCCCAGCCCCCACCCCTTCTGACAACCCCACTCCAGGTCTCAATTTAACTCTGCAGTGCATTTTAATCCTTTTAAACGCCCATTTGTTCCTTTCTTTCCAATCATTTTCAGTAAAACTTCACATCTTTGGAAAGGGGCCAGAGGTAGTTCTGTCAAAATGAAGGTTTTAATAGGTATGAACTGTAGAATGTTGGGAAAGAAACCTGGTTTTACTTCTACAGTGGGAGAACAGGCTAGACACACAGGGCTCTTGGTGTACTTTCGTTTGTGAGTACTGAGTTGGGGGTGGGCGGTAAGAAGCAGTTTTGGTTTGAGGCTTGGTTTCCCAGATGCATTTGGATATGGCTGGTCTGAAGTAACCCACAGAGCCGATGCTCCATGCAGTAAGAGCTGGAGAGGGACTTTCATACATGATTCTAAGTAAAGAGAAGGGCAGGCCCACAAATTTGTACCCATACAATACAATGCCTCAGTTTGAGGTGGGTGGGGATGAAGGTGTGTTTTTGAGGGCTGTAGTTTGTCTGTTATGACTCAACGTTTTCCCAAGAAAGCCTTCTAAAATTCCCAGCATTTCTGAACTTGTGAATGGAGTCTGAAAAAAATAACCTCAAGACCTGGTTTTCAGGCATCTTTGACCTACTGGCAACTGACACAGGTGTTCCTTAGGATAATGAGACCAAGTCATACAAAAGGGAGAACAGTGTCATTTTGAGACAACAAAGAGAGGAAGATCACTATTAGTTCTGGAAAACACAAGTGCAGCTCCCAAGTCCAGCAGTTGCTAGCAAGCCCCCAGGATCTTCCTGTCTCTGTCTCCTTAGCTTTTGATAACACCACCAAAAGTATCAGTACATTTCCAGGCAGGAAAAAGTCTACACATACTGCAAGTGGAGGAGCTGACTGGCTTCTGGGGGAAGGGGTGGTCCTTGAACTGCCATTGCTTGTGGCAATGGCCAGATGACCCCAAAGTACTTTAGGGGGCTGCTGCTCTAAGTCCTCACGATTCTTGACTCAGTTCTGTGTTTACAAGAAGGTGGTTTTCTTGGTGGGTTTTTTTCTTTGTTTATTATGTTTTGTGGGTATTACTTTGGGGGGTCATTATTTCCATTTACATCCTTAAAATAAAGCCTACGATTTAAGGAAGCTCTCTAACACACACAGCCAGGGTTTTGTGTGGCTCACATTGCTGGAAAGCTGCAGAAAGATAAATGTTTTGGAATTTGTACTACAAAAAAAATTTTTCTTTTATCCACAAAGTATGAGAACTATGGGGAAAAATAAGGTCTGGCCCCAACAGCCAAGGCCTGGAAAGAGTCAGACAGTAGGCTTAAGGTGAAGTTAAATATAGCCCAGAATCACAACCAGAGACACTGTCAGTCCTTACTACAGCCAACACTAGTGCCCCAGCCCTTTGGAGCTTTGGAGAAGTCATAGAAAAATAAAGATGTGCCAAAAGACAGAGCTGACAAATGTCATTCAACTGTTCACACGAAGGAGCGGATTCTGAAAGCTGGATAGAGGTCACCTTGTGAGATCTTGGGGGAAATCATGTGTGGTTTATTAGGCTGCTCCTGAGTAGCCAGGAAAAGAGAACGTAGTCACCAGGCGGCAGCAGATTATACTCAGAATGGGCCAGATCAGCTTAAGCACATGTCTCCCTTAGATCATAGCATTGTAGAAAATACGGACATCAAGAACACACTTTCCTGGTTCTCTAACAGTGTTCTTTCCCACTGTGAAGGAAGGGCTAAAGCTTGTTATAATCCATATTCTTGGATCCAAATAAGTAGCTATGTAAGAGGCTAGAGATACATGGTTTCAATGGCAGCAGAGGAAAGTATCATCAGCAGAAAGTGAGCTCAGGTCTGGATAGACTAGTAAGGTAAAGCTGCCTTTAATGTGCATGTGGTTTTAGAATGACATCTACATGATGAGCCCTTCCTGCTCTAGGCCAGGCCTGGATTTCCCTTACTTCTAGTGATGCACTGAAAGGCCATACATTTGCTGCACTATATAGAGTTCAGGCATCAGGTCAGTACAACATACAGGGGGCACATGAAGAGGTTGTGTCCTTTTATCTGGCAAATAGACTGAGGGATGAGAAAGTTCTTCTTAAAATAAATAGAAGGTGCTCACATGCAAAAAAAAAAAAAAAAAAAAAGCAGTATTTCATTTAGGTAACTCCATGAGACAAAATTGGAGATGGAAACTACACAGGGTATTTTAGCTCACTGTGAAGAGAATAGGTCTTGGCAGGTGTCCAAAGTCTTAACTACCACTAATGGGAAAATTACAGGAGAGTGTAGGCTTTAACACAAGATGGTGGGTTGGGTATTCCTTTGAGGTCCTTTTAAATCTTAAGAGTCTACGCTTTTTATATTATGCTTATTTTATATTCCAGTCCGGTCTCGTCATTTCAGTTGTCTCAAAGCCCTGTGATTGCTTCCAATTAAAAACAGATTTTAAATCTACACCTTTCATCTACCATTTTAAAGAGACCTCCATCTTGCCCAATTGCTTATCATTTTATTTCACAGATATTTGTGGAGTATGCCTGTGGCACCATGCTGTGACCTGGGAACATAAAAGTGACTTACCCACAGACTCTGCTATCGGAGAGCTAATTAGATCTAGGAAGAGAAATTTTAAGAGAGTGATGATACCATAGAAAGAGACAGCGGACCTGGTGTGCCACTTGACCTGACTCTCACAGAAAGCTTGAAGACACACTTGAACCCACGTGTCCCAGTGGGCCCAGACCAGCATTCCTGACCGTTCTATATAACCTGTAGTAGTGTGGAAAAGTCACTCTGGTCAGCATAGACAAGGCCAGTGAACTTCTGTGAGATGAACCCTTTGGGAGAGGAAAGGTGGTGTTCTCCTCTTATCCAGTCTCCTTTGTTCGGAAGAGACTCCCAAGCCCTACCTAAGAAGGCAGCTGTGCCGTATGCGATTTCTGGTCTTTCTACCATCCCCCAGAGAAAGGCAAAGCCAGATACTGAGTCCATGGCCAGCTCTAGAACCCAGATAATGCAGGAATAGTTACATATTACATCCCTACCCCGCCCCAGCTAGTGTCTACCTGGTAGACTCATAGAGGTCTCGCTCTCCAGTCCCAACTTCTGCAAGGATCTCTTGGCAATGTGTGGGCATAACTCAAATCCACAGTGAAGGAAGGGGCCACAAGGTTCTCCCCAATGTAAACCATGGTCAACGAGACCCAAATTAAAGCACTGTACTACCCACTCAGTACAATTTTGAATGTTCATGCTAAATTCATCCAACCCCTGAACAAGAGGAGTAATAATATCAGAAACCAGATCCCACCGTGACCCTCCAGCAGACCTCATTATGGGAAAGCTGGAGTTAAACATAATTCACATTGAAAACAACCAAGGAGAGCACAGAGTATTTTTTAGTTCACAATGATATTCGTAAAGCTCAAGAGAAGAAAACATATTTAGTGGAATATGCAAAGCTGTGAGCTGGCTCATGCACTGGAAACTTACCACCCTGCTGATCTCTTTGAACAACCCACCTTACATGCTGATATTATATGGGGCCACTACACAGTCGTGGCATGGCTCAGTATGCATATGATATAAGTTATACTCTAAATAGAGAAAAAGTTAGCATGCACAGTCAGAAACAGCTTACTTCACCACATTATGGTAGTTAACTGTGCACTTACTTTTAAATTGCACTAAATTGCTCTGGAGGCAATGACCTGATGAGGAGAAAATGCAGAAGTATCTTAAGCATCTTTTTAAGACCACAGTCTGAGTCCCTTTAGAGACTGCAGATTCTTCTAATGTTACTCCTCTAAACTGCTGTCTTCCTAGCCACCCACTGGGAAGCCTGGCCCTTGCTTCCCTGTGCACCCAGAAAAGTCTCTGCATAGACATCTCACTATCCACCCTCCTGCTACTTCTACATCCTACCTTTTGATGAAGGTAGGAAATGTTCCTAGCAACCATCTCTGGATGGTGGTGGAATCACTGCATGCTTTCACATTGAAACGGTCATCAAGATGGAGTAAGACACAACTTAATGTCCCTTTCAGTTCTAAATTTATCAGTGGGCTAAAATACAAACTGAACATTCACTTAGGCATTCAGATCACAGGATGGAAGTCTAACAAGATAAGGGTTCACATGAGCACTGTGGAGGTCTCAGCAAGCCGACATATAGGCAAATCATTTCAGAAATAAACAAATTTCCAATCAAACCACTACCACCAACTACCAGAAGCTGTCTTGAACCTTAAACTGGGTACCTTTTTGAGAGGAAGGACCCAGAAGCCTAAGATGCAGAGATTGCCCTGAAGTGTGGCTGCTTACTGAAATATCCACACACTAAATAACTCTTGTCCAGTCCTTAAAACCCCACCCACTGGCCTGGCTACCTGGGTACTCTCCCTTCAATATGACTGCTAAGGGACAAAAGACCAGTACACAAGGAGCCACCTAGGACCGGGGTCCATCAATCTGGGTATATTCTTACTCCACTACCTGTGCTTATCGGGCCAACTCTTAAAGGCTCTGACCATCACCAAAGTCCACAGCCCAAGGATTGTGACACAATGCCCCGTGCACAGTCTATACATACTGTGTCTTTCTTTCTCTTTCATGCATCTAGCCCCACCTCTAGCATGCTTATGTCCATACAGAAATGTGCTTTCTGCATAGAAATCCTCTAAGGATTGCCTCTTCCTGAGAATTATCTGTCTCTCCACACAACAAGCTGTGTTGTTAAGGGTCTGCAATTTCTACATACTTGACTTGTGGGATCTGAATAGTTGGCATTCCCTCCATCTTAAAATACCAGAGGCCACTGAAAACCACCTGTTCTACCTTTACGAGTCTGTTTGCCTCTACTACTGCTCTCAGAGCTGAGATTTATGTAAGAAGATATTAAAAAGTGTAACCTTTCACAGTTGCAGGAGACATGCAACGCCTGCAACCATGGCCTGTATACTAGAAAGGAATGGAAAGCTTCATGGCAAACTAGAGAGACTTATTTCTTCTAGGTGAGGAACTACATAGTTCTAGGTAAGGGAAGAGCTTAGACAAGTAACTAGGACAGAGGTGCATGTGCCAGGGCACTTGTCAAAAGCATCCACTGATCATCTCCTGTGACATCAGAAGTCTTCCCTCTCCTTCTCCAGGAGTTCTTCACTTTACTGATGCTGCAACCCTTTAATTCAGTTCCTCATGTGGTAGTGACCCCAAATAGAATTATTTTGTTGATACTTCATAACTGTAATTTTGCTACTGTTCTGAGTCATAGTGTAAATATCTGATATGCAAGATATTTTACCCCAAAAGGGTTGTGACCCACAGGTTCAGAACCACAGTCGTTTCCTTAAAGAAACTGGGTCCAAATGAAAGTTGGTGATGGGATCCAAACAGAAGAGGCCAGCTTCTCTAGTCTCACTTGGGTACTTATCAAGAAATATAAGCATCCCATAAGGAAGGCACAGTAATGTTCATTTCTAATGTGGAGTGTGATAGCTGAAGATTAAAAGAAAGGAGAAAGAAGAAGAGGACTTACTACTTGTCAGTTGTGGCATATTCTGGACCATTGGAAATTGTCAGTCTTGTTACTTTCTAAGTCTGGTAGAGTACTTTATGTATCAACATAAATATATGAAAACATACCCCTCCCAAAACAGGCTTAAGCATTCTTCTCCTTCCAATTGTGTACAGTTCAGGAGAATTCAAAGCAGCAGCACAGAGGCCTAGCTAACATTGTCTTACATCTCCCAGAGAGATAATACCCAAAACACCAAGAGCATATCATTTCAGCGCTACTCTTTTAAAGGCTAGAATGACCATACTTACCAGAGGTGTGAAAACTTTTCCTATGTCACGATAATTTCTCTACCCTGCACAAGGTTATCAGATTCTCCAATCCTCAGAAAAGCGATTGGATGGCTCATCAAAGTCATCTAAGAAGGCTGTAATGTTTGGTCAAAAGTAGTTGTTTTTATTTGGATTTACTGTGGGAACAAATTTTATAAAGTGTGTCTGTGTGTGTGTGTGTGTGAGAGAGAGAGAGAGAGAGAGAGAGAGAGAGACAGAGACAGAGACAGAGACAGAAAGAAGAGGGAGGGAGGAAAGAAGGAGAAAAGGAGGGATGGAGGGAGGAGGGGTGTAATATCCTAGGACCACAAGAAAGAAATAAGTTAATAGCAGGTGAGGTCATGACTAAAACCAGATCCTATTTCTGGCCACTGTCCCTCTCCTGCCTCTGGGTTGTTTTCATCCACAATCACACTCAGCAAGTTTTTCGACTCTCGTCGTGTAAACACCCTCATTCTTGCTGAGGTCCATGGCTGATGATCTTGACGAAGCTCATCACCATCCCACACCTGCTCCCACCCTGCTGCCACCTCCTTCCAATGAGACACTGGGCAGAGGCAATAAGATCCCAAGTGAGAATTCTTCGTGTCTCTAGAAGGTTGAAGTACTGCACAAAAAAGAGGCCAGATCTGTCACAAAGCTCAGCTGGGGGGAGATTCATGTATAAAATGCATCCAACTTATTTATAACTAATTTAATTGAGTTCCTCTGTCAGAAGATGCGGATCTAAGTAAGTGACAATGAAGTACATTCTCATGGACCCTGAAATAAAGGACCAAATCAGACCTCATAAAACTACGGACAAATGTTTCTCAGCATGGAATACTGTCAACCATTATCTTAGTTACTTTTTTACTGCTTTTATAAGACACCCTGACCAGGGCAATTATAGAAGAAAGAGTTTATTGGAGGTTTCCCATTTCAGATAGTTACATTCCGTGATCATCATGGCGGGGAGCATGCCAGTAGGCAGGCAGGCATGGCACTGAGGCAGAAGCTGAGAGCTTACATCTTGAGACACCATAGTGAAGCAGAGAGAATTAACTGGGGATCCCAATGCTATAGGCTTTTGAAACCTCAAACGTGTCACTGGTGATACACCTTCTGCAACAAGGCCACACTTCCTGATCCTTCCAAACATTTCCACCAACTAGAGACCAAGTGTTAAAAATCTAAGAGCCTGGGGATGGGGTGGAGGGGTCATTCTCATTCAAACAACCACAAATGCATACTTGGGTTTAAATTTTTGTTCGTAGCAAAATAAATATAGCCTTGTGTACTGGCTGGTTTTGTGTGTCAATTTGACACAAGCTGGAGTTATCACAGAGAAAGGAGTTTCAGTTGAGAAAATGCCTCCATGAGATCCAGCTGTTAGGCATATTCTCAATTAGTGATCAAGGGGGAGGGCCCCTTGTGGGTGGTACCATCCCTGAGCTGGTAGTTCTGGGTTCTATAAGAAAGCAAGCTGAGCAAGCCAGGGGAAGCAAGCCAGTAAGTAACATTCCTCCATGGCCTCTGCATCAGCTCCTGCTTCCTGACCTGCTTGAGTTCCAGTCCTGACTTCTTTAGTGGTGGACAGCAACGTGGAAGAGTAAGCTGAATAAACCCTTTCCTCCCCAACTTGCTTCTTGGTCATGATGTTTGTTCAGGAATAGAAACCCTGACTAAGACACCTTGCCATCTTAATGAGAGAAATACATTTTAATTAAACTACAAAATGTATTCATAATTCTTTATAACCTCCTCCACTCTCTGCCTCTCTAGTGTCTTGCCTGCCCTGAAAGGAAATCCCAGAGCCATAGTCCAGTCCCTTTCTGCATTCAACCTCTTGCCAGCTTCTGATGTGTTTTCTGACCACGTGGGTTGGGTATTCTGGAAATATCACTGACGTCAAATGATGTGCCCTTTTGTATCTATCTACCTTCTTTTCTGAGAGTAAGTTGGTGGCTCATGTACACTGTAGCATGAATTAGAAGACCTCACCATTTCACAGCTGAGTAACAGATCACTGTAGGGATATAACAGTGTGTTCAGCCATTCACCTATCAATAGACATCTAAGCTATTTCTATTTTCTGGGCTCTTGTGTATAATGCCACTTTATGTAGTCATGTTCCACTTTCCATTTGAACATTAGATTTTAATACTTTTATGCATATAACTGAAGGAAAGAATTTTGAGTTACATTGTATTTTATATTTAACTTAGTGATAAACTGCCAAAGTGTATTCTACATCTGTAGCTACATCTTACAACTACTTTTGTGTTGTTACTGTTGTTTGTTTTGCTTTGTTTCATTTTGCTGCAACAAGATACCAGTAGCCCAGGCTGGTCATGAACTCACTATGTAGCCAAGGATGACTGTGAACTCCTGACCAGTGTGTCTCCTCCTCCAGAGTGCTGGGATTACCATTACACACTCCTGGCTTTATGTTAAATTACTAACTAGCATTAAACAGCATGAGGGCCAGTGTAGGATCAAGCAATGGCTGCTCTGAATCATCTGTGCTCAGAACATTTTCTCAGAAGTTTAGGTCACCAACGCCAAGAGCTGCCATCTGCTGACATGCAATGCCACTCTGTCCTTATTGTGACTAACTCTTTTTACAACACTTCAGAGTCTCCAACATTACTTCTGTGCACCAAGGAGATGGCTTCACAGGTAAAGCATTTGCTATGCAAGCCTGATACATTTGCTGATGCAAGCCTTCTGTCCATTTAGGTGGACAGAAGAACAAACTGCAGGAAGTTAGCCTACAACCTCCACACATGCGCAGTGGCACACAAAACCCATGTGTGAGATAATGATACAAATTTTAAAATTAATTCCTATTTGTTTAGTTGTTAACTGTCTTATTTCCCTTCCCTCCTCTAGGACAGAAATAGTCCCTTGTTGACTTCCATGAGCACCGACAAATCTTTCTTGACTGGATAAATTCCTTTATGCCATAGAAGGCAAAAACAAGAGGGCCAGTATAGTTCACTGCTAATTCCTTTTCTTTTCTCATAAAGGAAAACAATATGGATGGTAACCGACTCTAACGGCCCAAGAGGAAAAAGGAACATGGCCCCACATCCACTGAATGAATTTATGATCCCCTTGACCAACTGCTTAGATTTCAATGTGCATTTCAAGCTTTGTCTTTCTTTGGCCGTACAGACCATCCAACACAGACTGGTTTGTTTTTGTTCCTGAGGTAAAGATAAAGAAAGGTTACTAAAGGTCTTTAGGGAAGCTTGCTGCAGGCTTTGATGCTATTTTCTTCTGTTTGGTTTATCAAATAAAACCCTCCAAGTACTTTCTCTGAGGTCAATGCAAAAGTCAAGTTCCTCCAGAAGATCCTTCAAGAGCACACTCTACCCTCCAGACTCTCCAGGAATAACTGGACTCTTACGATTTGCATGAACCAGAGGAGAAAAGAGAAAACACAGGTGAACTCAAGCTGTCAGAAGGTCTGCCACCTTTAAAGAAGAAAATGCTCTAATGAGAAGGATTGGCTGAGAAGGAGGCAAGCAGCTTGCTCAGCCCTGAGCTTCCCTGGTAGCCCACCAGGAGCTACTACCCACAAGCACGCCAGCTCAACAGGAGCAGAGACCCTGCCCTGCAAAGTCACTGCTGACTGCCGGCATCCGAGGCTGCAAGCAGCACTTTCCCTACATAACCTCAGAGGGCCGCCTCAGCTCTAAGTTTTCAAAGACACGTAGCAAAGCAACATATCCCAAGTGATAAAAAAATAATTTGAATTGAAGCGTTAACAATAAGCCTTTGGGTGAGTCAGGTACGTGTGTGCTCTGCACCTACAGAGGAAGCCTACTCTTAGTGGAGAGAGGAGGCAAAGATGGACTTCACTTAACAGGCCTGGTCACAGAGCCACTACTGACCTGAAGATTGTTCTTACCAAACTAGAATATTTTTTTTCCCTCAACCAAAAGAAAGAAAAAAAAAGAAGGAAAAAGGAAGGGACAGAGATAAAGGGAGCGGAAAGCGAGGACATTACAGAAACAAACTAAGACATAAAAAGAATTCTTTTTCATATTTTTTGTTGGTTTGGATTTGTGCGTGTGATTGATATATCTAGGAAAAAAGACAAGTTTTATACATCTTGTTAACTGTACCATGATAAGCTTTCAATATTTACAAGATTCTACTCTGGTGGGAAAAAAAATTTTTTCTCATGGAGATTTTCCCAGAGGAGCCACAAATGATTCCTTCTGCAACTTCTCAAGGATCTGCCAATAGTTAATATCTAAGGCTGACTTCATGTTTCTACTGCTCTGACGAGACACAAAGACCACAGTAACTCTTATAAAGGAAAGTATTTAATTGGGGCTGGCTTACAATTCATAGGTTTAGTCCATGATCAGCATGGCAGAAAGCACGGCAACCTACAGGCAGATATGGTGCTGGAGAAGGAGCCGTGAGTTCTACATCTGTATCTTCAGGCAGCAGGAAGAGAGAGGGGGAGGGAGGGAGGGAGAAAGGAGAGAGGGAGGAGAGAGAGAGATTGAGAGAGAGAGAGACACAGAGAGACAGAGAGACAGACACAGGGTCTGGCTTGAGCATTTGAAACCTCAAGGTCCACCCCCAGCGACACACTTCCTGCAAAAAAGGCAACACCTCCTAATTGTGCCTCTCCCTAAAAACCTATGGAGGCCATTTACATTCAAACAACTTGGAGGGCTTTAAACAATACTTATTACAATAATTATTTTTAAAAAATTCTATATTCTTCTCTTCCTATTCTGGAACTAGAGAAGGCATTGTAGGCATGCTCCTCTCTCCCTTCCATTACTATGCAGCCTGGACCAAGAATGGAAAGGGCAGCTGAAATTTCATGGTTTTAATGTATGGAATCATAATCCTTGGCATCAAAAGACTTGCCAAGAGTTTCTCCTTTCTCTTTCCTGGGCTATTCTAAGACATGAATGCAGCTATAGATGTTAAGTGTGACTAAGCAGAGTCTGGCCTCAGATTCTGTCTACAGTTTGGACACAATTAAATCAAGGGTGCCTCTGCATATCCTCCTTCTCAGTGATGTTCAGATAAATCCCCCGGCATTACCATCAAACTCTTTCATTAAACACCTTCCATATTACAAGTTCAGGGACAGACATGGAACTCCCAAAGTGACGGAGACACTTCTCAAGTATTTACCCTCATTACACTATGGGGGATGTAGGCTAGTGAACCTCTTAGGAAATCTCCCGGGACCTTCGTGCAAAAGGTTCAGCTTCATTGTTGTAACAGGTGTGGTGTCAGATAGTGTATCCACAGGCCTTTGGCAGAGGAAAGACAGGTGAGGTTGATGGCACTGTCAATGTTCCATAGCAGTGTCACAGTCACAAATGGCCACCCTGCTTCCATGGGAGTGGAAGGAACCTCACATAGGCAAGCTTTCATAACATGAATTGTTTTTCCTTCCTTTAACATTTAACAAGTAAAATCCTGTTAAAATGACCATCCAGAGTGGCATTAATGAAAGAACAAAGTTTTGTTTTGCTTTGCAGTCTGAGTAGCCAATCAAGACAATGAAACCTTTATCCCTTCTTTGTTAACGATTCAGGAAGCCTGGTGAGGGCTTGACAGGGTGGTATGTGAGGTTAAAGTTGTATCCTGTTGTGGTGCACATGTCAACAACATCCACTCCTACCACTGAGCTCCGATTCTATAGACATTCCTCAAGGCTCTGTAGGGTACACCCTAGAGAGCTACAATGGTGTCTAACAGGTTCAGAGCAGACGTTCCAACAGCATGAGTCCTGTCGGAGAAGCTGTTGCCTCATGCCTAAGACCTCCAGCTCAGAAAAGCTGAATGTGAGAGCTAATCAGGAAGATTTGGAACTGTCCCACTGTCTGTCTTGGATCTGTCCCACTGGGGATGTTATTCTTCCCTCATTGTCATGTGCTAGATTGTTCCATGCGTGCTGCTTCAGAAGCAGCACTGCTTCTTACGGTACTAGTTTTAAGGGTGACTGAGGTGGCACCAGCTGCTGACAGGTTGCTTTTTCAGTCATTAAAAATCTCCCTTTGCCATGTGCAATTGAAGGTTTCAAATAAAACACTCCAAGGGAAAAGACACAAAAATGAAAGGGAATTCCACAGAGACTCCAATGTCAGCTTCCTCGGGGGACCTTCTATGAAGGTGAGCATTTAGAAGCACGTGAAAGCTGGTGGGGGTGGGGGGGAGAAAACAAAAAGGCAAGAAACTGAAAAGAAAAGGAAAGAGAAACAGGTAAGGCAAACTGGGCACATGGGCATACGCACACGCAAGCGCACAACAAGTCCTGTGAAATATCTCCAGTCACAAAAGAGAATGAAATAAGGAGTAGGTAAGGAATTTGTACGCTGACTATTGCCCGAGCAGTTTTGTGTTCTTACCAAAAGCTAATGTCCTCAAAGACAATATGCTGCCAGCTGACAGGGCAAACGACCACTATAAGCATCTAAGTCTGCAATGGCCAAGAACGTGGTCTGCCATCCCTAACATTGTGCAGTAAGTGTTCAGCCTTATGGCCTGGGCATGGATCTCCCACATCAGCAGGGTCACTAGTGGTAGAGTGCTAAAGTAGTTTCTTGAAAGTTCAAGAATACCGCAACAAACCAGAAGTCAAGATAATCCTACCTCCAGAGCTGGCTTCAGGGCTGTAGAAGCCTACGGTCACAAGGACCTGTCCCAGAGAAGGGCTCCATACCTGATTTAATACTCCACTGCCTAATTAAAATGATAACAGTTTCAGAACAAGTGGCTCTGCCATTGCTCTTTGCCCTGGCTTCTAATCCTGAAGCAGGTCCTGACTAATTTCAAAGTGTATTTGTCTCTGGTTGGGCGCATGTCTAAGCAATACATGCACTAAAGATATCATAGTGCTTGAAAGAGCTAACAGGAAGGCACAGAGGCAGAGATAACAATGAGCAATTTTAGAATGGATAATAACTCACATAAAAGCCACACCGTTCCCCTCCCGAAAAAGGCTGGAGTTCAGCAGGCATTTGGGGCCTGTTTCAGACTCATTATTTGTCCTTGACTGAAAGGCATGATGTAAAGTCACATTTTGTGTGAGCCAGCTCACTCCTCTTCAAATGAAAGAAAATTGAAAAATAAATAAAAAAGTAAGAAAGGTCAAATAGACTTCCTAGGGAACAATAGAATGCAGCCTAGAAAAAAAATAGTTTACTCAACTTTTCAATGATACCAAAAGGACCTTTTGGCACTTCTTGGCAAAGACATGACAGTACTTTTAATGCTAGAAGAAGAAGAAAAATTGGTCTTCTCTAAGAAAACTTGAGAAAAGAGACATTGATGATGGGCTTATGCAAAAATCACATGGCCCTTGCTATGAACCTTGATCTTCCTTCCATGTAACAGGGAAAAAGAAATAAAACGCTAACGGTAAAGAAAGTACAATACTCTAAAAATACCCACAGGTGTGTATCTCTATTCTGGGCTTGGCACTTCGACATTCCTTCTGGTGCACCTGCCCTTTTGAATGAGTGATCTCTCCAAACAAAGGCAGGGATTGAAGACAAAGACAGCATCACTTGAGGCATACATACATTGTGTAGAACCACAAATGTCACCAGGTCCTCAACTTCTTAGCCAGAGAAAAGAAAGTGACTCGGATCAGATGGGCCTCTGATATTTCCTCCTCGGGAGATGTCCACAGGCCTCTCTTTTCTTTGTACTGATCTGTTTTATTTAAGTTCATTTTCGTTATTCTGCAATTAACAGCTGTGAGCACATGACACAGTGAGAAGCAGGAGAAGATGGGAGAGTATTGGAGGCAGCATCAGCTTCAGAAACCAGCTTCCTATTTAACGGGGTCTTCCTTTGCCCTCTGATGTCTTTAACTCCCTAAAAGTCCCTGAACAAACTTCTCAGTCCCTACTTTAAAGCAAAAACATAGAAACAAAAAGAGTTCAAACCTCTATGTTGAAATCCCTCGTTCTTTTTCACAGTCCCTCCAGTTTCTTCATAGAATCCTTAATTATATTCAGCAAATGTCTCCAAAACCTATGCAATGCTTTGAAACCAAACCATCTGTGTCTTGTTCTACTGAGCTCTTCTCTGGGCTAGCAGGCCTATCTGCTTAGTTCTTCATACTCTATGTGCCTTATGTTTTATGGTTTTCTTAAATATAAAGGTTTAGTAGAGACTGAGTTAACAATATCTGTCTACATAAAGCACTTGTCCCCTCTGTTAGACCCCAGACTGAAGAGTGGGCACTGGGTTATCTGATCAATAATTGAGCTGGACCTGACATTCCTGAAGTTTAAGTCATAGTCCAATTATCTCTAGCAGTTGGGTATGATGGTACATGCCTGTAATCCCAGCACTTGAGACACAGGCAGGAAGATCAGGTGTTCAAGGTCATCCTCATCTACAAAGTAAGTTTGATGCAGTCTTTACCAAGATTCATTAAAAAAAGAGAACAAGCAAAAAAAAAAAAAAAAAAGGAAGAATAGTGAACCACTAGCTTCAGAATTTTGAGGATGACATCAGAACTCTCAGTTTCTCCAATCACAGAATCCAAGCACTGGGGACTTTCCGAGCTTACTCTTTTTACAATTACAATGTCACTTTTCTAAATGTAAAGATGTCTAAAGTTTCTGAAATCCTGCTTTGGATTCACTAAGAACTTACTATCTATGACAGCTCTTACCTGTCCAAACCTCTGGAGAGCTCTGTGTCCTGAACTAGAAGTAGCAATATTAGAACACTCATTAAGATACTCGTGACAAGATGTCCTGCAGTTCGGCTCTGTCACCACGATCTTTATGACATTGTCTTGCTCTTAAGAAAAGCCAAGTGTAACTTACTGGGAGATTCGATCAGCTTTTCTGCCTTCTACCACATACCTGGTGAAGGCCTCGGAAATGACATAGAGAGGTGTGTCCTCACTAGAGAGCCTCACTTTATAAAAGCAGTCAAGCCAGCTACCAATCAGTTCGGTGAGACTTAATGCTCCTCATCTTGATCCAGTCCAATTCCTCCACTCAACCACCAAGAACAAAAGCAGCCCTGGGTGTCTTTTATTTACGGATCATACATTTCTGGAGTTCAGCTTATATACGGCATACGCTTTCTCACTTCCAAAGCATCGGTGGTGGTGGTGGTGGTACTTTCTTCATTTGAATGTCAACTTTGTATGTCTGAATCAGAGACCTCCCTAGCTTTAAGGTTACCTTGAATTCTACCTCCTTCAGTCCTCCTCAAGATTCCTGGGCAACATGGTAGCTCATTGGTTCCCATCAGTCAGCTCCTCTGTATAAAGCAGGTATCTCAATGAAAGATGTTGTAACTAAACACAGAGCTAGCCAGGATGGAAATATCAGCTTCCCCTAAACAACTCACACACTGGAAGCTTCATACCACACTTTCTTAAGCTCTTGCTTACCCAGGAGTAAGTCCCTCTGATTAGTCTCCAGTTCCTGTGCGCTCACCTCACCAGCCCGATCCAACAAGCTTAAGTTATCCTCCCCCAAGTCAACGTTTGCTTGTCACTGCGGATGTCAGCCTCTTCCTAAGGGTTCTAAGTCTTGTACCCTTCCACTCTCTCGTCTCATTAATGGGTCATATTCACAAAGCACTCCCCTTTGTCTCTTTAGACAGTCTCTGCCAAGATCAAAGATTCAGTCCTCATCATAGGCGCCACTCTTAAGGCCTGGCTCCCGTCAACCATCCCTCACCTACAGATCTTCTACTCTCAAAGCCACCTTACGCCTTCTAAGTCTTTCTGGCCTATTCCTTACTCTCACAATCCGAGGTGTTTGCGAGCATGTGTGCATGTGCGTGTGCGTGTGCGTGTGTTCGTGTTCTGTGTTGTCTTACTATACGTGTAGATATGTTTACCAGTGCATGCACTTGTGAATGTATCAAGTGTCTCCCTGTATCACCCTTCTCCCATATTTTCTGAGACAAGGTCTCCCTGGAGTGGGTTGTTTCAGCCAGAATGGCAGGGTAATGAGCTCTTAGGACCTGCCAGTCTCTGCCTCTCTTAGTTCTGCAATATCAGGCCCATGCTGTCCTTCTCAGCTTCTGTATGTGCACTGAGGGTCTGACCTCAGGCACTCATGTTTGGACAGCACACAATGTTCCCACTGAAAAATCTCCCTCGATTTATACATAATTCTTCTATTCTTCTGATTTCCTTGTATCTATGTATCACCCAGCTTTATTGCGGACACTGCTTAATTAACATTGCAACATAATCACATGCAACATAAGGGAAAAATGAAAAGGAGAAATTTCTATTCAAGCTCAGGAATATCATGCATACAGTCACAAAATGGTTTAATTGGACATTTGCAAAGACTGAACTACACCAGGCATATACTAGCAAAGTTTGGTGTGAAAAATGAGATATTGATTCTTCTTTAAGGATTCTTTTTTTAAAAAATAAAATGTCAGTTCTTTTTAAAGTCTCAAAAATGCACGACTGTCCAAACAAATATATGAATTAGCGAAGGCATCACGAAGGCCAACATCATGACAGCCTGAAATGTGTCTTAAAAAAAATAAAAAACCTCAACATGCTGATTTTACCCAGGCTCATGCTGCACATGTTCTAAAGGGTTTCTCCTCAGTGCTGCACATTTCATATTGCTTTTCTTGCATGGTCCCAAAACAACATCTTCTGAGTAGAACAGCTTCTTTCCATCAGGTATCACAATGAGGCACTGTGCACAGATGGCCATTACAGAGGTCCGTCCTTCCTCTGTCCTCACTTCTCTGGATTCAAAGGTCCGGGCTTCCCAGCATCATACCCGACACTCAACACAGTATGATTCCTATGTTATGGAGACTGACCACCTCATTCCCTACCCATACTACTAAGCAGCCAAACAACAAAAGTTAATGTCTGTAAATCTATGTTCTCTGTCATGAGGGAGTTTGGCAAAGCAAGGCCATAATAGATAATAAACTATACATTACCCTGGGGCTTAGTGACTAATCTAGGGGAGAAAAAATACCTCTGAAAATAGAATGTCTCATTATTGTGTAAGATATCACCACAGGAACCCCTGATAATTTCCTCATATTTAAAATATAAAACAGAGAGAAACAGAAGGGAGTAAGAGTTTCAGGCTTACTCAGAATCACCTATGAGCTATGTGAACTAGGTTGAGGTATTTACTCTCTGTTGACCTGTTTCCTACCTATAAATAGAGAGATAATAATTCGCTTGTCCACCTTTTTCCTATTATGGAAATCAAGATAGCATCTGCATGCTGCTAGAGAGATGACTTGGTGGTCAGGAGCACTGGTGGATCTCCCAGAGAACCTGGGTTAGGTTTTCAGCACCCACACGGAGACTCACAACCATCTGTAACTGCAGTCCTGAACGGTACAAAGGCCTCTTCTGATTGCCCCACAGACAGCAGTCAAACACATAAAATCACATACACGAATGTGATGCACACAGTAAATTCAGCACACAGTAAGAGATTAAACCCTGGCAATTTGTAGAGTAAGCAGCTGGAATAAACTCATTACGTCTCTCAGATCCTTATCCTACAGAGATTCTCACTTCTTATGTCCCCCTTGCTTCCCTGGCCTCAAAGATCTGGGTTTCCCAGCACCACACCTGACACAGTATGATTCCCATGCTATGGAGACTACCACGACCTTATTTCCAACCCAAACTAAATAGACAATCTAATGAAAATCAATACAGGGAGAGCAAACTGGGCTCCACTTCTGCATGAAGAAGACTGGTTTCTCGGTCAACACTGTCTCAGGCTCATCTAGAAATGTAATGTATGTATTTCATAGCACTCTCGGGGGTGAAAGGTATACAACATGCCCTCCTCTCTATTAATTATTAATACTTTGGGTTTTTTTGTTCCTCACTTAGTGAAATTCTATCTTGTCAAAACATGTATTATGGGTATCTCAGCACGGAAGAGGTATCAAAGGCATATAACAAATTATACTAAAGGAGGAGCACTATTCTGAGCTTGCTGGTATCATGGTAACTCAATGCCAAGTTCTACTGCCCAAGAATAGCCTAGCCAGGGAGTGAATGAGTATCTTCACTGAGTCTGAGTCTTTCCATATATCCCAGTACATTAACAGAAGAAAGAGCATGGGTATAAACAGAGGCTTAAAACTCTCCTTAATTATGTGCATGTCTACTGAACATGTATATGTGTATGTGTGTGAGCATGTATATGTGTGTGCGTGTGCATATATACACGTGCGCAGGCGTACACACACACACACACACACACACTGAACATATATAACAGCCAAGCTACAGATCAAATTTGACCATACAAAGTGAATGAATAGAGCAAATGCACTATATATACAAATGGAATATTCTTAAACAATAAGTAAAATTGAGATTCCCATTCTTTTTGTTTTGTCTTGTTTTTTGTTTTTTGAGACAGGGTTTCTCTGTGTAGCCCTGGCTGTCCTGGAACTCACTCTGTAGACCAGGCTGGCCTTGAACTTAGAAATCCACCTGCCTCTGTCTCCCAAGTGCTGGGATTAAAGACATGAGCCACCATTGCCCAGCTTGAGATTCCCATCATTAATGACAACTTGGAGGGACTGGGAAGAAAAAAATTAACTGAAATAAGCCAGGCCCAGAAAGACAAAGATCACATGATTTCAGTACTGTCAAATCTAAAATGGCTGATCTCCAAGAACTAGAGAACAAAGCAGTGGTCAGCAGAGGCCAGGGAGGAGTCAAGAAAGGAACACACTGCTTGACTAGTAAAATCACACCTATATTGGGGGTTCCGGAGATCCATTCTAGTGTGCTGTTACAGAGAAGGGAAATAAACTTAGCACTATATAGTACTTGCTAGGTTTCAAAAGGACTTATAAGACAGCATTCCAAATGTTCTCATCACAAAGAATGAGAAATGCACAAAATAATGGATAAGCCAGAAATTTGAGTTTAATCACTACAGTTTATCTCTACATCAAACCCCACACTATGCCCTATAAATATGTACCACTATTATATGTAAATTACAAATTTAAAAATAGAGTTTTCTCTACATAGAAAACCCTTAAAAAGTACCAACTCTAATTCCTAATTTTAACTAAAAATCTCAAGCAAGGGTGTATTAAAAAGCAGATTCACTGCAATTAGAAGCAAGATAAAAATGTTTGGCATTACTTTACCATCAGAACACAGCAATGGGTTGAAGGTCCTACTATCAGGCAAGTAAGCAATCAAACAAAAAAAGATAAAAACAGCATAAATGACCTAGTACAGTGGTTCTCAACTTTCTTAATGTGTGACCCTTTTTATTTTTCTTTTAAAATATTTATTTGTTTTACGTAAGACAACTGTAGATGTTTTTCAGACACACCAGACAAGGGCATCTGATCTCATGTAGATGCTGGGATTTGAACTCAGGACCTCTGGAAGAGCAGTCATGCTCTTAACCACTGAGCCATCTCTCCAGTCCCCAATGCTGTGACCCTTTAATTCAGTTCTTTATGTGGTGATGACCCTACCAACCATAAAATTACATGGCTATAATCTTGCTACAGCTATGGATCATAATGTAAATATATGATATGCAGAATACCTGAAATGTGACCCCTGGGAAAGGGTCATCCAACTCCCAAGGTTGAAAACCTTTGACCAAACAAATCAGCTATATAAAAAGATCAGCATTCAGTAAGTTGCAGAGATACAACAACAGAATAACCAAAACGTTTTCTATAAAACTAATTAAAGTGAAAATAAAAGGAACTCTTAACCAGAGAGGGAGGGAGGGAGGGAGCGCAAAAGTGAGTAAAAGAGAGAGGGAGAGAGCAAGAGAGCAACAGAGTGCCAAAGAGCAATAGAGCTCAATATTCCCTAACAGACAGTGAAATAAATGAGAAAATCATAAAATAGCAACTTTTATGAAACAGGGTATGTCCTAAACTAAGTATCAAACATATAAGCAAAGAGACATGTTTTGTTTTTCCAAAACTGAAATGCAGAGTCAATCACTGACAATGAACTTACCAACACCACAAAGAAATGAAAAATATTAAGTCAAAAATTAGAATATAGTTTATAATGACATATTATGCATATTATCTCACTAAGAAAAGGGCAGCTCTTATTTAATGATCCTGAGAAAACTGACATTTAGTGAAGGGGAAACCTACACTCATACTTGCATTATACATGAAAATAAATTCTACAAAGAAAAGACAAAGGTCAAGAGAAATTATAAAGATATTATAACACTAGAGAATATATCTTTTGGTATTAAAATAAAGAAAACATTCTTAAATAAGATAAAAGTCCCCAAATAATAAAAGTGACTGATGAATATGACTACCAAATAATTCTTTATTATTTTACACATCAGAGAGAAGATTCAACCACTTAAGACTGGCATGTTAGTTCAATATTGCCCGGCTTGGGAAAGGTGTGCAAAACCAACCAATGTCATTTCCCTTTTCGTCTAGGACGTGGGCTTCAGATTGTAAAATGGAGAGCTATGCTGTGTGGGTCCCACAATCCTGGCACAGACGAATACTAGGTTCCCAGAGACAAGAGGGGCAGTGGTTCCAGCCCTCCTAGAGATGGGACCCTTAAACACAGTTCTTCATGTTGTAGTGACCCCAACCATAACATTAAATTCACTGCCACTTCATAACCCTAACTTGGCTACTCTTACGAATTGTAATGCAAATACTTTTGAAGGCAGATGTTTTCCAAAGGGGTTGGGAGCATCGCTGCTCTAGCTAGTTGTAGATATTACTTAAACACAACTGCCCATCACCTGGGACATAATAGAATGGCCAGGACCTTAAACCTGAATGCCTCCTAATGATTCAGAAAAAGAAGGAGGAATTGCATTCTCAGTAATACAAATTATCAATATATTTCACCCCATTCCTGTTCAAAATCAGGGAGCTTGGCTAGTTTTTCCTGAGTATTTACTGTGTTGCCCTAGGTCACAGACTTCACAAATTAGCCCTTCATGGGTACATAGCTCTGCACCCTTTCTCTGGTATTCCCTGACTCACCCCTGCCTAGGTCCTCACTGTGCTACCAACAAAGCCCAACAAGAAATACGAAATAGAGACCGCAAACAAAGGATGATTCAAGGAAAAACAGAATGGGTTATGTATTTTTTAAAAAATACTATGTTATTTATTTTATTTTCACACATTGGATAAGTCATTCAGTTTTTATTTTCCCTCTTTTGGGTCTTTTTATACCAACAGTAAAACAGTCAAAGTGAGAAATTTTCTGTCGTTTTTCAAAATTTAATATCAAACTTGTTTGTTTTATACAAATTCCCAAGTCTTCTGTCTTAATATATTAAATAGCATACATGTCATGTTCTACCAATTAATAAACAGGCTTACTAAATAGAGAGCTCTGATCTAACCATGTTTAGTTCCTTCAGGACAGAAAAAAAAGTAGAAAAATCCAAATATTTCTAAAACTACAAACCAGTGTGATATTAATTAACTCAACTGACAACACAGAATATGGTTGTGGAAAGGTCTGTTGAAGATGCCTGGGTTTGCATGGACTGTATGCATATACAGCACCCTCTAAAAATTCTACATGCAGTACATCTAGCCAGAGTTCGTGTCAGAGAGCTCTAATTTCAATTAGAAAGGGCAAAAGAAACAAAGACTTAAAACACAAGACTTTCAAAATTAAGATTAAGGCAAGTTGTCAGAAAATATTTATGTCACATTGAAAACTACAATACTCCCTGAAAACAAACAGCTGTATAAACAAACCTGTAATTCTGCCTTCTTTCAGAATCTCATTAAAATGAGCAAATCATAGAAGCACCCCCAAACCCTCTGGTCCCCAAGGAAGTTAGAAAGGGAAATTTCACACACTTTTGTGAACTAGAATTCTTAGAAAGAAGTTATGTCTGTAAAGACTGCTTGGCTGATCCAAACAGTGCTGTGGAGACATGAAACCTGCAGGTCCAGAGGCTCACTGTTTATCCTGACTACCTTTAGCTCTCTGAATAAGCTATTCATCGCCCACTTCTATCAGAACTATCCTTGTAACTAACATATTAAAAACCCTTTGAAAACTATTAACTCAGCAAACCGCTCCCTTGCACCAGTCCCAAAGCCAAGAATGCTACTAGATAGCATCTGCGACCTAGAGAAAAATCTTCCCCCATCTAGCTGTAACCACCTCTAACCAGGTACCCACCAATATATTATATACGTAACTCAATGGATAACATTTAACTGCTTCTACATTGGTGATTAGAATTCAGTTGGTGATAATCTAAATTTGTATTCCTAACACACAGTTGGCTCCAGAATAAAGGACTTCTTATTTCCTTTAAGGAGAGAGCTGTTTTTCAGTTTTCTTGGGGTTTTGGTGGTGATGGTAGTGTTGGTGGTTTTTTTGTTTGTTTGTTTGGTTGGTTGGTTGGGTTATTTTCTTTTCAACCACACCACAAATATTAAGTCATTTCTCTTTAGTAAGGGGCAAATGATACTGGTCTGTAGGTAAAATTTATGCCATCCACTGCTTCCCGGCATGGACCATAATTAAAAGTTTTAAAATAACACTGTCCATTCTACTCTTAAGATACTAGAGTTGGTCCCTAGAAACGTGACTTCAGCAGCACCTGTAGAAATAACAAGTATGACCTCAGAAGGATCTGGAGAAGCATTCAAGAGAGATAGAAACCTATCTTCCATTGCTTTGCTGCAGTGGCATGAGGGAGACTCCCAGAGGCCCTTGCTCTCCAGTGAATATCTCCAGAAACCTAGGAGGCACCTCCCTGGGAAGTAGCACCAGCCTGTGGGCACCTGGGCAGACAGCTTTCTGTTGCACAACTCTGAACCTCCAGCCTCCAGAGAACTTTGCCATTGCTCAGTGGAATGCAACAGGACCTCTCCACTTCAGGTGGACATGTTCTGAACAAAGCAATGGCAGGAGAACCTAAAGAGAAATTCCTAAAGACAATTAAAAGAAGTAGCAAGTAGCCAAACGTAAAAATGCAATAAAGCCAAGAGACTGAATTGAAGGAAGAAGAAAACACCTTGTCAAGGAAAAATGCAGAAGCATGAAGATGTAAGTAAAGAGCAAAGATCAAAGAGCCAGTTGACCCCAGGGTATGCCACAGCATGAATACAGAGAAAAGGAGGCAACCACCACCGCAATTTTTAAAAGAAAAAGATTATTAAACAATGGTTTGGTATTCAGGAGTCAACACTCTTCGTGAAAGATAATTGAAAATATTGGAAAAATAAGCATGAGACACAACTGTGCTGCATATGCTTCTGTAAGGTTATTTCTAATTTCTTATGTATATACGTAAGTATTATGTATGTCTGTATTGTGTATAATTATGTATGTGTGTATGTATGTAATATGTAATGTATGTATGTATTGTGTATGTATGTGTATTACACATGCATGTATTATATATTGTGTATGTATGTGTATGTTTTATGTGTGCATTGTATATACATGTATGTATTTTGTATGTATGCACTGTGTATGTATCTATGTATTTATGT